>CANXYI011481052.1:0-16110 GCA_948208565.1 Hura crepitans
AAATCTCTCAATCTTACTTTGCCCCTTAAATAGCTCTCTAGAGTGATGCAACATAGTAGGAACATTCATATGCTTATGGTGCTTTTAAAGTTTTGGAGTCATGGATACTAACATGATTTAGGCTGCCAAATCAGCATCCACTATGTGCTTCAAGTATGTTAACTACTCATCAGCACTAGTAGCATCACTTAAGATAAGTGGGATTAACTGGTCCAAAACATAAGTTACCTTCTCACTCCTACAGATTATCCTTAGGTTACAATGCTTATCTATGAAATTAGGACCTGTGAGCTTATTGGCATCCAATAAACTATGTAGATTCAAGTTATGATTACTCATATTGTTATGTATATTATGCATCTACATGTGATAATTGAGAGTTTCATGTTAGATGTATGTCATGTATATATATGCAAGAAATTTTATTGTCTTTTAAAATTGTGCATTACTCCTATTATTTTATTAAGAACCCAAAGCCCTTAAACATAGATATGAGAAAGCCCATTGGATGTTTCCCTAGTGGGTTAATATCTACATACTTTTTAAATTTGATATTAAGTATCCTTAACAAGCCATTTTTGAATTTTAGTGATAAGTTTTCCAATAAGTTACATCTAATGCAACTATAAAATCACCGGGTTACCAATGCTTGGTGCATGTGTACCACATATACATTTCCCCAATCTTGACTCCATTAAACATTAACCTTGAGTATGCTCAACAAACTAATGTTACTCGTAAGATAGACCCACTAATATAGTGTTAACATATTTGACGTAGCATAAGATTGAGTACGCTTAACAACGCAACACTAAAAAGAATTTGGGTTCCTACTACATTAATAGAAGGCTTGCAAGTCTTATATTATTTGAGGGATTTATTCCTTTTAATTTTCATCATTCATAGTTAGCATGCACATGCACATCGTTAATACAATTAATCAGGTATTGCATTTTAATCCAATTAAAATAAATGATCTAGTTACGAACTTTTTATTACATTAATTTCCTTAAGCTGAAGGACACCAATTTAGAGTGAACCTAGGTAGTATGCATGAATTACTACCCCAAGAAAAATTATTAATAATAATAAAACTACTGATTATTACAACAATTTCTTCTTTGGTCCCTATTTTAGCACCATCTTCTCCTTTTGCTCCTTTCATCTTCTTTTTTTAATCTAAACTTATGTAATCTAATTACATAAATTTCTTTAGAATAGAAAACCGATAGTTACATTTGTGAGGAGTTAGATGAAAAGAAAAATACAATAAAAAAAATGGAGAACAGGTAGAGACATGTAGGCTCTATTTAACAAAACAAAATTCAATTCAAATGAATTATCCAATTGGTCATTTTAGTCCATATCTAGTCATCATATCAAAATATATACCCCTATATGTAGTTCTAGTGCATATAAATTACTTGCAATTTGTAGATCCCATGTTTGAATGCAGTTCAATTTTAAAACTCTTTGATAAATTTAACTTGCCATGCATACTTAGTTTTGTGAAGTTCCAAATATGGCAATCAATTATATTAATTAAATTAATACAATTTAATTTCATATTTAGACATCATTTTCAATTTAAAAACCATTTTAAATCTAATTAAAAATTAATTTAGGATTTTCAAGTATATGCTTAAAATTTTGATTTTCTTCTAATTATTAGACTCACTAATAATTAATTTATGAATTTAATAATTTAATCTAATTAATTAATTAATTAACTTGTATCAATTCTAGTAGCTAATTCCAACAAAAATCTTGAAAAATTTTAATTTGAAATTTTGGAACACCTTAATGCCAAAAATCCAAATTTTAGCATTTATTGATGAACCAATTCACATTGTTTCATAAAATAATTGTTTCAAACTATTTTGGACTAACTCTAACAAACATTAACACATAAAATCACATATAATGACCAAAGAAATTAATCAACATAGTTGATTAACTAAAATTAATTTATTAATCATCACTAATAGCAAATACGATACAGTTTATGGGATTGTTACTACACTATAAGCTTAGTTCATATGCCATTAGTTTTGGGCATTCAAAACTTTCAAATTAACTTCATAATTATCCACTAATCTTGAATAAAGAGATCTAGAACTAAAGGAAATAAAATCAAAATTAAGCAACTTAAAAACTCTAATTAGGTTCTAGAGTTGTTACATACCAAAATTATGTTCTATTAAGTCTTTTAATTATCAAATAAAATACAATTTTATTGACTAGCTTCAAAATTTAATTAGGTATGTAGGAAGAATATTTTATGAATACAAAAAATTAAAAAATCAACTAAACCAAAAATTTCAATTCTAGTCAATAAATGATATTAAAATCCTATTTTTATGTTCAATTAATTCTTTTAATTAGCAAGTAAAGTATAATTTTATTCACCAGCTTTAAAATTAAATTTAAAGTTTTTGGAAACACAAAAACATGAATTTAGGCCTAAAATTAATTAAAAAAATCAATTGAACCAAATGGCACTATCAAAACTAACTGGAGCAGGAATTCTTGCATAATTTTGATTCTTAAGGCATATTAAATCCTAAAAATTCTCAAAACAAAAAAAATCTCAAATAAGGTTTAGTATATACCTAATTAGTAGAAAAAGCATACAAAAAGTTCAAACCAAAATTAAAATTTTTTACCATAGATACAAAGAATTGAGAAAGCTTTTAATCTTTCGATAAAACTTGGCTCTAATACCATTGTTGATTTTTATGGACATGTGTAAAGGAAATTAAATATCCATGCAACCCCAGCAAAGGTTAGAATGTCAAAAAAATAGAAGAACAAAAATTTTTATAGCAATCAAAGTTAAATAAAATGGCAAAATTCTTATGTGATTCCTATTAGCAAACTTTTCACCTCACTCGGTTGTCGCAAATCATAGTGATCCAAAATGGAATACCTCTATGATATCCACATTAGTAGCACAATTAATGAAAACTCTCTAAGAGGTGCACATATTAATTTTGCTTTTATATGCTAGTAAAAAGCAAAATTGGAGGAAGAAAAATAAGGGATAGAGAGCCAAATTTTTTAGGCAATTTATGCTCTCCTAATCCTTATCTAGGTCTAATTTATTCACCCTTTAAAACCTTAAAGGCTAAATAAAATTATGCTTTAAATTAATTAATTAATTAAGAGGCCCAATCTAGGTCTAATTACTTAAAACACTTAATTAAGGTTTTAAGCTTTCTTCTCGGGCTCTAAGCCTAATAGGTTTTCTCCTTTTATTCTTTTGTTTCTTCTATTTAATGATATCCAATATCATTAAATACTCTATATTTTTAATCCATTAATTTGCTCTTATAGGTATATGATCCTATGGGCTTCTAAAGCATGTTAGTAGTATAGTAGTAAATTAAAGTCTTAATAGTAAATTAAAGTCCTAGTTGAATTGGGATGTTGTGATTTAATCTTATTAAATAACTAATCTCCCATTAAGAAATTCACTATTATTCAAGTCATTATAGACATCTAGCAATTCATGATGACTACCCAAGTGTCAAGAAAGTCAAGTGGTTTGACTTAACCCTTTCATATCCAAATATTGTGTAATAACTCCTTTCGCCATTCTTTATCTCATCCAAGTTTGAGTATGGACTTGTATCAACTAAAGTCCTAATTAAGTATGTCTAATTAAGCCTTAGATATGTTATTCTAATGGCTTCTTCTTTATTCCCAAAATGGCCTTGTGAATCCGATTTACACTTGCATTTCACATGGCTAGAGATTCTTGAGTAAAGATAGCCAACAAGAACTATGAGACAAACTCTGCTTCAAAATGATTTTAGGTGGTGAATCCTCTATTGATCATTCAACTACCTTTAAGTACCTCATGTTATACCCAACCTTTAGCTATGTATACATCATTGCAAAGTAAAAGCACTAGAGTCAAAGCATAACACTTGATACTTAAGATAAATAGTGAGCTCAAGTCTAAGGATACTTACATAGTTAATATGATGAGATCCTTTCATTGAAATAGATCATTTATCCATATGTATTATCTTATGTTGGATTCCCAATGTAGTTTTCTCTTAAACAAGTATTCACATGTTAACCCTTAGCATCATTTATACTTATAACTTGTGAGATCAACTGCTTGACCCATGTAAGGAGTATAACTTCTACTAGTCTATCCATATTAATAATGTCTCATCTTGTTAATACTATGAGTAATTTAGGTATTATCACATTTGCATACAATAAGCATTTCATATCATAAACTCCTTCATGAATGCCTCTATATTGTGATTATATGCTTGGGACTTTATTACATAGTTTAAGATTTAAATCTAGTAAATAAATTAACATGAGCACTATATACTAAAAAATTTCATATCATTAATAAATGATGTGTCACATGTTAAATGAAAACATCCCTAGTATATCAACTTTAGGGTACAACAACATTATTTCTATTTATTTTTGTGCAGTTTGATGTGTTTTATTGTGTTATTTTCATTTGGATCTAGAGTTTTATGTTTTTAGATGTTTTAGGATAGTTTCAAGCGAAATTCAATGATTTCTCATTTCTAAGATGGGATTTGAAATGGGAGAAAGGTTTATAAGAGCTAATTGTGGTTTGACCATGCAGTTAAACTAGGTGCCTTACATGTGGTCATGCTATAGTTTTTCTAGGTTGTCTCTTTCTTGTTTTCATTTGTTTTCTAAGTTTTTTTACACTTCTAAAGGATCTAATAGAGTTCCAAAGGGTTGTTTTAGCTTAGTTTATGCCCTAGATTGATAATTGTGTCCCAACTTATTTTAAGTTTTATTTGATTTTCACTTTCTTAGAATAAATGCATGTAATTTATTTCTACTCTATAATAATTATTTATTTCTCAATTTTAAATTTCATTATATCATTCTCTCTCTCTCTCTCTCTTTATATATATATATATATATATATAATAAGTAGAAAATGAATTCACATGCAATAAATAAATAAATAAACAAATGATTTATGGATAACTTAATGGAAATTTTGATTAATAAAATCAAGTTCTCATACAAATTGTAATATAAAAGAAATTTTCATATAAAGACCATATCCTAAGGCATTTTGAGCAGACCAACATCCTAAATGGTAACTTAGTTTCATGTCTTCTATTCATGCAATTTATTTATTGTAATTATGTAAATAATATACTTGGGTAGTTTAAATTAATAATTATAAAGGATTTAATAGAGATTAAAACTAGAGAGACTAACAAAGTAGGCATTGTAATACCTAAAAAATCCTGATGTTATGAATAGTACTTCTCGGGACATGAATAGTGATTCTTGAGGCCAAAAATGCTAATTCTATATAATGGAAGTACTAATTATACAATAATTTTGGTCTCATTTGAGTGGTTAAAAATGCTAAGAAAGTTTTTATAATAACATCTTGGGAATAGTGACCAAGGCAAAGCTGAACCGTAAATTATTTTCAAAATTGCTCAAAAAATTTTGAAACTTATACGATATGACACTTAAAAATTCTAACGAGTTTAATGGTATTGAAATTGGAATTGTTATATATCGGGAAGTAATTTTTTGAAAATCGGGTAACATTAAAAGTAGCAAATTTAATCGATTTTTCTCATTTTTTTAGCTTTGATTTTTAGAGGAGTGTAGGGAAAAATAAAAGTGAATTTCATAAATAAAGTTGGTGATTAATTGGGATTAAAAAAGGAAGGAAATTTGAGGAAAAAGGGAGAAGGAAAAGGGGTTAAATTCACGAAAAGTCAACATTTTAGTCTCTCTCTCCTCCCACCTCAAGAAGCCAATGGCTTCTTCTTATGCCCTCCACCATTTCTTTCCCACTCAATCACATTTATAGAGTCTCCACACCTTTAAACATCCTTAGGGACTAAAATCTTCGAAGGAAAATACTCAAAATTTTTGATTTTCGACTCCCATAAATAGTGACCAATATTGGTTTGAGTAAGTTTTTTTTGACTTTTGACATTTTTCCTAGGTTTTAAAGGTGCCCAAAAGAGTTTTTATGGTTTTAGATCTTAATTTGGTGAATTGGTTGATTTATTATGAATTTTCAAAAGTTTTTTAGTTTTATGGTAGAAAATTCCAACCAAAATTGAGACAAGGGCAAATTGAAGTTGTAAATAGGGCTTGAGGTTCCATTTTTTACCTCCTTGGTATGTGTAATCAAAGTAAAATATGCCTTGTTTAATTATGAGCATTAAATTCCATAATAGGCATATTACGTAATAAATGGACAATAATGAGAAATATCTTAAATGTGAGGCATTTAATGTATGGTATGGCTTTTATAATTTGTGTTATTATGTTTTACATGATGAAATTGATTAGGATAAAATGAATTTGCATAGTGTGCTTAATGTGCCTTAATATGCCTGATATGAGGTAAATTGAGGTTTAAATTACTCAATGTAGTATTTGAGTCCAACTAAGCATAAAATGGTGTAACCGTTGTAAGGAACCATAGAGGCCACTACACAATTATAAGTGGGTGCAGCCACATAAGCTTGGATGGGTATTGCACAACCTTTTATATGTTGTTGTAGCAGTCGTCAGGTCCAAAATATGGGATGTTGCACATTTCTTGATCCTATTATCCATAGATTTGGAGTTATCCAAAATGAGCTTTAAAATAATAAGACAAAAATGAAAAGACAAAAATGAAAATTACCTTATAATGTTTGTTATGATAGTAAAATGTTAGTTTTGTGTAATGTGTGACCTGATGTTGTGTCATGTATGATAAATGATAGATTCTTAACTTAAAACTTGCCATATGTGTGGTACGTTGCACTTATGCATGATGAATGTCTTATGGTCATAAATATAGCATATCATAATTTGCATGTGTATCCTATAATATATGGATTGGTTATGCACAAACATGAACTCCATATATCTATGGTATGTTAATAATGCTTTTTAGCACAAGCTATTTCAATTACACCACTAACCATTCGCTTAGCACATCGTTTGTTTACGATGGTAGGTAAAAAGACATTTTGAAACTCGAGCCTTGGGATATCAAGTTTATCAAGAGAAGGCTTTTCTTTTAGTAATTAATATGTACGTATAATGTAGTCATGTGATGTATAGGTTGGGCACTCAATGTTGTAATTGTAAGAGAAATGGGCCTAAAACTGTATTTAAGTATTTCTTTTGGATTTTAAGGTTTTTAAACTTTTATAAACTGTTTAAAATTGCGTATTACTATATGCTATCTCTTCCTGAGGTTGAGATATCCTATTTTTGTGTTTGTGTGCTATTGGAGTGATAAAAGGATTACATGGATGTTTTAGAAGTGTGTGGATGTTTTAAAGTGTATTTTTCTTATGTAGGTTACTATTCAAAATTTTGGGATAGTGATTGGCATAGCTATTATGCTACTGAAATTTTAACACAAGGATTCTCAATTTTTGAATATGTAGCACGATTTGAAAAAGTTTTTAAAAGCCCATATTTCCATAAGTGAAATCTTTTAATAAGAATGTTTTATAACAAATAATATAATGAGTAAGTTTGGATATCTCAATTTGCATGCCTCGCGACTAGACCGAGTAAGGGGTGTCACAGGCATGGATATAAGTTTTCTAAACCTAGACTTGTCTAATTAGGACTTCCAAGCAAGATTCATTTTTTTATTCTAATTAATAAGTGGTAACTCTTAAACCTTTAATGTTTGAATGGTGCTAATTGAATTATACTTTATTGTTAATAGCACTAATATGATAATAGCCTCGCCTTTAAAGTGAAGCTATTAACACATTTCTTAAGATTAAGTTTAACTATCATCATTAGTAAGGTCAATGAACTATCCACATTGAGTACAAATGAATAGCATACACTATAAAACTATTTGAATACCTAAGTTATTAAGTTAACAACAAATGTATTCCAATTAAATATTGTCCAAGTTAATATGTTCATAAAGTGAAAAATTGAATTCAATGAGATGAAGAATTTGAGGGTCAAACTTTGAGTGAATAAAGGTAAAGGCTTAATACATGATTTTGCCCTTAAACTTGTACCAAATTTTAAACCCCATTCTTAAACTTTTAGAAGGTGGAGTTTGCCACTTGTACTTTAGTTTTTAATTATTAACTTAGTACTTAAGCCCATTCAAATGCTAACATGGACACATAGGTGTAATTCATGTATCCTAGACATGTTATTATAAATCAACACGTGTTTTACTTAAGTGGAAGAATTTTGCAAATTGTTGAAAAATTAATCGTTGTATAAAATCAATCAAATTCCTAATGGTTTTTCATTTTCTTTCATCTTTATGGCTTTAATTCTTTAAAAATTCAAGAACTTCAATAGCAAGAACACTTTTAGTCTCATTCTAATATTTTAAGGTTGATTTTTTTTCAAGACAACTTTGATTTTGAAGTGAATTCTCTAGATTGTTCTTATGGCAAAACTAAGAGCGAACCGACGTTTATCATCCCTCTTAGCCTTTTTTTCAAAATTTTCTTAAAAGTTGATATTTTGGCCCTTAGAATTTTTTTTATGTAAGTTGGTCTCCCTATTTCTTTTAATTTCTCTATAGCCCTAACCCTTCATCTTGGGTCTGCCTGTAGACAAAATAGTAGAGCTAAAAATGTCCAATAAATCATAGGTTATTCTCTAGTTTTAATAAAAATGAATAGTCCAAAATTTTTTTCAAGAAAAATGAAAGACAAAATCTACTAGTTGATCAGCAAAATCCAAAATGCCTTATTGGCAAGTGAAATTCCACATGTCATTATTTGCACTAGAAAATATATAAATATCGTTTAAAAAATGCACATTATAGTTATCTATGATCTGTTAACAAAGTGCTATGTTAGTAATTAAAAGTTAAAATATAAGATCTAAACTCAACCTTCTAAAAGTTCAGAGATTAGGTTTAAAAATTAGTACAAGTTCAAGGGCAAAATCAAGTATTAAGACAAAAAAAAAAAAAAAAGAAAAGAGAGATGTTTAGGTTGATGCTGGCATTAGAACACATAGAGAGAATATTGATTTGCACATTTAAATAGTAAAGGTGTGACTAATTTATTGTGTTTCCATGCAGTAGAATGATTTTATCACATTACTGCAAATATATATATATAGATAAAAACTCTACAAAACATGCATGCAGTAGTATGTGGTATTTCAAGTTGAACCTGCCAGTATAAATAAGTACTGATACCTATGCATGTTTTCAAATTATATTTTCACATTCTGTTAATTATCTCATGCATTTTCAATGCAAACGTAAGATTATATGTACAATAAATGCTTTAAGTTCGATAGAAGACCCTGAAATTGGAAAAAAAAAATTGAAGGGGGGAACAGGGATTAACAATTTAGAATAATAAAACTCACAGGAGATAATAACCGCATAATAGAATATAGATCATCTAGTACCACCTTGAGTAACAATTTTATTGAAATTCAATTAAATGAGTTTCATCATTGGTCAACATATAAAAAAAATTAAAAATAAAAAGGTTCTCACCTCATATTATTAATTTAGGGTCAAGAAATAAATAATTAACTTGATTTCCTTTTTTTTTTTTAAATGATGAAAATGAAATCATACAAAAATCACTTTTTTAAAAGCCTATTTTTAGTTCCAATTGATAAAGAAAGAATGGGAAACAAAGAAAATAATTAGAAAGCTGAAAAAGAAATCATATTCCCAAAAAGAAAAACAAAAGAAAATTGATAAAGAAGAAATATGGAAAATTCAATTTTTTAATTTGAAAACTTATTCTTTCTCAATTAAAGTTTTAAAAAAAACGAAAAATAAAAATAAAAAAATCATATAGAAAACAAAGCAACGAAAGAGAGATGGTTATATATCGAGTTTTTGAAGGAGAAGAAAAGCTTGAAGAGTTTTTTTTTTTTTTAATTTCTTGTCATTTTCACAATGGAAATCTGATATAAGCTTAGGACATGCGAAAAACGTTTTTTTTTTTTTCTTTTTTGGTCTTTGAATGTTTGGTTATTGAAGAAAAGAAGATCTTTTATTATGATGTTAAAGTCTAAGATTTGGTTTAGGAAAAAAAAATAAAAGATACTAAAAGAAAAAAAAATAAAAGAAAGGATGAGAAAAAGTGACCTTTGTAGGAAGAGGGAAGTTGAGAGAGAGAAAAAAGAAAGAAGTTATAGTTAGATTTAGGACTTATCTAAAAGATTGAATTGCTTTCAGATTTAGTTGAATAAAAAACTTTAGAAGAGAGCAAATCAGATCATTAACCATGTGGAGAATGAGAGAATGATCCAAGGTGTTGGAGTAAATGTGTAAAAGTCAAAATTTTGTAGAGATGGCCAATATGCGTACCAACTGGAAGTATGGAACGGAATATGTAAATTGACAAAATAAACTAAGAAAACAGAAATCTATAGAAGTACAGCAATTTTAATCGAATTTCAATTTGATCAATTTGCTTTTGATTAGATCAATTTTAGTTGAAAGGTCAATTTAACTTATTTTCAATTACCTTAATTTGTTTTCAATTTGATCAATTTTTAAAAATATAGACATTCAATTGGATTTCAATTCAATCAGTTTGCTTTCATTTGAATCAATTTCAAGTAGAAGATTAATTCAAATTTAATTTCAATTGTATCAATCCCTTTCAGTTTAATCAATTTTTAAAAATATGGCCATTTCAATATGATTTTAATTCGATTAATTTGCTTTTAATTGAATCAATTTCAATAAAAGATCAATTCAATTTGCATCAATTTACTTTCAGTCTGATCAAAATCCAATGCAATTTAATTTCAAATCAATCAATTTTTTAAATTGTGCTTACATTTTTCAATTTCATTTTTTTTAATTTCAAATCACTAAAATTTTCAATTATATTTATATTAAATCAATTTCAATTGAAATCAATTTGATCAATTTAATTATAATTGGATCAATTTATTTTAAATAAGTTCAATAAATATTTATAATAAAGGAGGATCATTGCCAAATTAATTTGACTCTTAATTGAATTTATTTTTTCACAATTTGAGGATAAATAATTATTAACGTTTAATTGATTTGCCTAACAAACTAAAGTCGCATTTGATTTAGCTATTAAATCTAGCAAGTAACTAATACCTATTGTTGATAGTTGATATATGTTATTGGTAGTTGATAGCTGATTGATATTTAGGTGTTTGTTAAATTTTGTACAATTATTGATAAATTATAAAATTACTAATATGGATATTATTTTTCAATTTTAAAAAAATGTATACAATTATTTACAGTAATGTATAAATAAATTGAGAAAATAAAAATATATAAAGTATAAATATAATGACTAAGTCTAAAAAAATTAACAACGAATAAAAATTTTCACAAATGTATTTAATATAAATATGTTTAAATTTAAAAATTATTATAATAATTTTTTGACTAAATTATTAACATCGATAATTAAAACAACATCCTAT
The DNA here is from genome assembly GCA_948208565.1 of Hura crepitans. Classification (NCBI taxonomy): domain Eukaryota; kingdom Viridiplantae; phylum Streptophyta; class Magnoliopsida; order Malpighiales; family Euphorbiaceae; genus Hura; species Hura crepitans. Next base: position 11,443 of record CANXYI011481052.1, read on the forward strand.
ATTTACTAAATTTTTATTTAATTAAAACTTTTTACTAAATTTTTAACGTCCTATAATTTAATAAACAAAAATTTACATATTTATTATGAGTAATATTATATTGCATAAAAAAATTATTAGTTGCTTTTAAAAAGTTTTAAAAATCAAGTTTTCGGAAAAAGCAGCAGTTTGAGGTTTAACAGGTTACCAGCTACTTTTTTTTTTTTTTTTAATTTTACAAATACTTTTAAGTTAGCTGATAAAATTTAAATAACTATCAATTACCTTAAAAAGCTAATCTAAATATTTTCAAATCTATTTGAAGTACAGTTAAATTTAAATTTATAAATAAAAAATATTCAAAATAAATAATTGTATATTAATTGCATATTTTTTGAATGTTATTTGCGCAGTACACTTATTAATTTATATGTAAATTGAAATAAGAAGGAATTTTTCAATATTTTCCTTTTCTAAAAAGCTTTTGGTCGCTTTTCTTTTAATAATTATGTATTCATTAGAACTCGACAAAAAGTACTTTCCCTCAATTATAAGACTCATAATATTATCTTTAAATTTTTATATGAAATATTTAGTTGCTAAATTTCTATTTTTATGACGTTTGGCGTTCGAATTCACAAAAGTTAAGAAATATATATTTTTATTGCTCATAACAATGACGAAAAAGTGATAAAAATCCGCTTAGAAAAATTATGTTTTCCTGGGTATAAGTATAAAATATATAAAAATAAAAATTATAATTAAAAAAATTGAAACTCCTTTACTACTAAGAATCACTTACCGAGTTAGTTTTGCATTTGAAGAATGGGATCTTCCTTTATTCTAAGATGCTTGTCTAACTTCTTACTTTTCTGAACCAAGGAATTTGGTTTGGCTATTCTTCAATCTCGAAAGAGTGAAAATCTCCTTTTAGCTTACCTCGAATATTCTTACACCATACTGAGAATGAAGGAAAATAAGCGATCCTTCTATGAAAAGCCGTTCTCTTATGATTAAATTCTTAATTTTGTTATACTTGAAACTTTCATCCTTAGGCACTAACTTTTCTTTTATTATCTTGCATGGGGAAGGTTGTTTTAGCCCGATTCATGGCCCGGCTTGATAATTGTATCTTGATTTTAATTAATATATAGTTATTTTAGGTTTTAATTGACTTCCTCTTCCATAAAATGAATGTAGATGATTTATTTTTAGTTTTAATAATTATTTAATTATTTTCCACTTTCGATTTTTTTGTATCATTTCATATGTGTTGTAATAGAAAGAAAATAAACTCATATGCAATAAAAATAAGTAAACAATAAATGATTTTTAAATAACTAATTGGAAATTTTGATTAATAAAAACAACTTCTCATAAACTTTATAACAAAAAAAAAATTACACAATACTATTCTACTTTTCAACAATACCATATTTAAAATTTTTAATATCACAAATATCATTTTTTTTAAACCACGCAGGACAGCAACCAAGGGGCCACTGTCCCGTGGCCCTCCTTTTTCTTTTTAACTATTTAACTTCTTTTTTCACCTTCTTTTTTTTTTTTCAAGATGAAATTTTATTTTTTTATTTTAGAATTTAAAATTTAAAATTTAAAATTTAGAATTTTAGAATTTAGGATTTAGGGTTTAGAATATTAGAATTTAGGATTTAAAATTTTAGGTTTTAGAATTTTAGGGTTTAGGATTTAGAATTTTAGGATTTATGGTTTAGAATTTTAGGATTTAGAATTTTAGGGTTTAGAATTTTAGGATTTATGATTTAGGGTTTAGAATTTAGAATTTTAAGATTTAGGGTTTAGAATTTTAGGATTTAGGTTTTTTTATGTGAAATAAAAAAAAAATCTTAGCTTGTTAAAAGGTAAAGAAATTAAGAATAGTATAAATAAAATTAAAATTTTAAAAAAGTGGTATATTTGATATAAGAATCAAAATAATGGCATAAAGTGTAATTATTTTACATTTTCTATGTATTTGTGTAAAAAGCCCAATGTAAAATAATTACACTTTATGTCATTATCTTGATTCTTATATCAAATATACCATTTTTAAAAATTTTTGATTTCATACATAGTATTCTTTATTTCATCACCTTTTAATAAGCTAAGATTTTTTTTTATTTCACATAAAAAACCTAAATCCAAAAATTTTAAACCCTAAATTCTAAATCCTAAACCCTAAATTCTAAAATTCTAAATCTTAAATACTAAATTATAAATCCTAAAATTCTAAACTATAAATCCTAAACCCTAAAATTCTAAATCTTAAAATTATAAACCCTAAATCCTAAAATTTTAAATCCTAAACCCTAAACCATAAAATTCTAAATCCTAAACCCTAAAATTATAACCCTAAATCCTAAACTGTAAAATTCTAAATCTTAAATCCTAAACTCTAAAATTACAAACCTTAAAATTCTAAATCCTAAACCCTAAGCTCATAAATTCTAAAGCCTAAAAATAAATCCTAAATCCTAATATTCTAAACCCTAAATCCTAAATTATAAAGCCTAAATCCTAAAATTTTAAATTTTAAATCTTAAATTTTTATTTCCAAATTCTAAAATAAAAAAAAAAAGTTTCATCTTGAAAAAAAAAAGAAAAGAAGGGAAAAAAAAGAAGTTAAATAGTTAAAAAGAAAAAGGAAGGCCAAGTGGCTAGTGTCCTGTGTGGTTTAAAAAAATGGTATTTGTGATATTAAAAATTTTAAAAATGGTATTGTATGAAAAGTAGAATAAAAAATATTGTATATTGTGTAATTTCTGTTTCTTTTTTTTTTTAACTATTTAACCTCTTATTTTCCTTCTTTTCTTTAATTTTTTTAAGATGAAATTTTATTTTTTTTATTTTTGAATTTGGAATTTAAAATTTAAGATCTAAAATTTAGAATTTTAAGATTTAAGGTTTAGAATTTAGGATTTAAGATTTAGAATATTAGGATTTAGGATTTATTTTTAGAGTCTAGGATTTAGGGGCTTAGGGTTTAAGATTTAGAATTTTAAGGTTTAGGGTTTAGGATTTATAATTTTAGGATTTAGGGTTTAGAATTTTAGGATTTAGAATTTTAGGATTTAGAATTTAGGGTTTAGAATTTTAGGATTTAAGTTTTTTTTTATGTGAAATAAAAATAAATCTTAGCTTATTAAAAGGTAAAGAAATAAAGAATACTATATATGAAATAAAAAATTGAAAAAAAAGTGGTATATTTGATATAAGAATAAAAATAATGGCATAAAGTGTAATTATTTTATACTTTATATTTATTTGTGTAAAAAACCCAAAAAAAATTCATACAAAGCCCAACATCCTGAACTATATGAGAGGACCCTAAATGAATATGCCAGTTTCGTATGTCTTTTATTCATGCAATTTTATTTATTTTAATTATAGAAATATTGTGATTGGCAATTTAAATTAATAATTGAAAGTAGACAAGGCAAATGTATTGGATCAAAATGGGTTAGGTCATAAACAGGTCAGGACATCATATAATGGGTCCAAAATGGGTTGCATCATTAATGGGTTAAATAGGTCATGGGTCGACTCGTGGGTTGATCCAAACAGGATGGGCCATAAGTTAACCCATTTGACTCATTTATTTTTCACTTTATTTTTATAATTTTATCACTTAATTACTTCAAATTATATTGAGCAATGACACGTAGTCACTATTACTATAAAATTTACGAAAGTAGAAAATAATTAGAAACTGATTTTATAACTATGAGTGCCACATTTTAGTTTTTTATTAATTTTGTGTACTATGCTATACTATTCATTGGATTATCAGCTAAATTAGTGGCTAATTTTATATTTATTATTTTTTAAAAAAATTTAATTTTATATATCCTATTTAATTTTTTGAAACAATTTATTTTGATTAAAACTTATATGACACCTAAAATAAAGAAAATATTTCCTTTATAATGATAAATAATGTGATTATTAATATTTTTAGTACTCAAGATAATATCAATAATAAAAATAAGATGATATCATTCACTAAATAATTGGCTTGCAATTTATTTATGGTGAGTTACTTTATATTTTTGCATTTAAAAGATATGCGGGTCAAACCATAACCTAGCCAATTTGGGTCAAATTAGGTTTACCATAACCCAATTCATATTTTTGGATCATATGGGTTGGGTCATACATGGTTATTTGCTGGTTGGATTGCTATGGATAAAAAATATATGGGTTATTTGGGTCAATTTATGGGTTAGTCAAATTTTGCCAAGTCTAATTGAAAGCGATTTAATATAGATTAAAACTATAGAGACTAAGAAAATAGGCATGGATAAGATCAATTTTTGAACCTAAACTCATATTCTACTTAGGGCTTTTGAGTGAGGTCTGTTTTTTCGATCTAACCAATCAGTTGCAACTCTTAAACCCATCAATGGTGCTAAGTGAAGCACACTTTAGTATTAATGGCACCAATCTAATAATAGAGTCACCCTCAAAGTGAAGTTGTTAACACATTTCTTGAGATCAAGTCCAATCATCATCATCACTAAGGTTCATATAATTTCCACATTGAGTATTAAAGAACAACAAGCACTGCAAAAACTAGCTGCGTACCTAAGTTATTAAGCTAACACCAAATGTATTCACATTAGTATTTTCCAAGTTAATACGTTCATGAAAGTATATGGAAATTGGAGA
>CANXYI011481107.1:0-11917 GCA_948208565.1 Hura crepitans
TAATTGTAAGCTCTTGCAATTCTCTGCTAGTACAATTACATGTGATAGAGAGCTTTAAGTCATTTTTCATCAATCAATGCCAACTGCTCATATCTATTTCTAGCCTATTTTGCTTCTGGTATGTTTACTTCTAATGCTACCCTTAATGAAGGTATTTTAACCTTAATTGGTAATATTGCCTCTATGTTTTATACCAGTGAAGAAGGCATAGCCTGGGTAGATGTTTTAACAATGGTCCTGTATCCCAATAGTGCAAATGGTAACATATCTACCCAATCCTTATAGGTAATAGTTATCTTTTGCAAAATTTTCTTGATATTTTATTAGCTGCCTCTACCGCACTATTAGCCTAAGGTCGATATGGAGAAGACTTATGATGTTGAATCTTGTACTTCTGCAAAAGTTACCTAGTTTCTCCTTGAAATTGTACCCTATTGTCTTAAATGACCTATTGCAGAAATCCATACCTGTAGATGATATTTCTTTTAATAAATTTTCCCATCCGTCTTGCCCCTAATTTATTGAAAGACTTTGCTTCAGTCTATTTCGTGAAGTAATCCATTGTTACCACTATAAACTTATGTCCCCTAGTAGCTAACGGCCTTATTTCTCTAATTATGTTGATTCCCCATGTTGAAAATAGCCATGGAGATGACAAGCTAGTCAGGTCATTAGGTGGCAGATGGCTCAAGTTCCCATATACCTAGCATTTGTGGCACCTTTTCATGGAATCACAACAGTCTGATTCTATGGTTAGCCAGTAATATCCCAATCTCATGATCTTTTTTGCTAGGTTCCTTGTATTCATATGAGGACCACATACCCCATCGTGCACGTCCTCGAGTACTCTTTGGGCTTCTGGTTTATCTATACACTTAAGTTGGATCCCGTCCACCTGTCTTTTGTACAACATGCCTTGGAATGAGATAAACTGAGTGGATAATTTTTAGAGAGCCTTTTTATCTTTCTCAGTGGTGTTTTTTGGGTATTGTCCCATTTCTAGGTAAGTTTAAATATCATAGTACCATGATAGTTATTGATCAAGATGCTCAGTGGTAGAGTTGACTATTCTAGTATAGGTGGGAAACCTTATTTTACTGAAATACATTGGCCTAGGCAGATCCCATTTGGTGAGTTTTGACATAAACATCAAGGTGGCTGGGGCATCGGTAACCTAGTTTTGTTCTCTAGGGATGTGGTGAAAAGTGCATCGATTAAACCTTTTGGCAAGGTTTGTAAGTATTCTAAATATTTGCTTAGGTTTTTGTCCTTGACTTCCTAATTGCCTTTTACCTATTGGATGACCAGCATTGAGTCTCCATAGACATCAACCACTTTTACCCCTAACTGATATAGAGTTTCGAGACACATGCCTTGTATTCGGCCACATTGTTATTAGCAAGAAACTTTAATTTCCTTGCTAGAAATATCTGTTCACCATCCAAACTTCTGACCAGTACCCTAGCACTTGCTACTTTTTGGTTAACGACCCTATCAAAAAACATTTTCCATCCTTCTTGGGATATTGTCCCCAAGTGTTCATCTGGAAATTCATACTCCTCCTATTTTTCTTCAATCGGGTGCTGGGCTAGGAATTCAGCTATAGCTCAGCCTTTAATGGTATTTTTGGTAATATAGGAGATACCAAACTCTTAAAGGAGTAAGATCCAATGTCCCATCTTACCTCCTAAGGATGGCACAATTTGTAACTACCTAAGAGGGTCATGCTTTGACACTGCCTCTACTCTGTAAGATTATAAGTAGTGATGCAGCTTTTTTGATGCCCAGATTACTCCCAAACATATCTTCTCTACTTTTATGTCTTTTTGTTCGTTTGGGAGCAATGTTTTACTTAGGTAATAAACTATGTTCTCTATTCTGGCTTCATCTACTTGTGCAATCAGTGCCCCTATTGAAGATCCTTCCACTGCTAGATATAGGATTAAGGGTTTTATTTGGTTTTAGGTGGTTTTAAAACTGGAGGATTAGTCAGATATCACTTGATGAATTGGAAAGCTTTCTCACAATCGCCATTCCATTCCTTCAGCTATCTTTTATGTAATAGGTTAAATATAGATTCATAAACTACAGTATGTTTAGATATGAACTTGCTAATATATTGTACTTTACCTAAGAACCTCCTGACTTTCTCCTCTAACTATGGGGTAGGCATATCCAAGATGGTTTTCACATTGTCAAGGTAGACTTCAATCCCATTCTCGTTCATTATAAACCCTAATAATTTTCTTGACGTGACTCCAAAGATGCATTTCTTAGGATTGATCCTCATGTTGAATTGGTCCAACCGTTGGAAGAACTTTTCTAATGCTTCGAAATGTCTTTCCCTCTTCGTAGATTTTACCATCATATCATCCATATAGACTTTGATTTCTTTATGCATCATGTCATGGAATAGCTTGGTGGCTATTTGTTGGTAAGTAGGTCTCCTGTTCTTTAACCTAAAAGGCATCACCTTGGAGCAATATATACCCCATTCATATTATAAAGGTAGTTTTGCATTTGTTTATTACCTTCAACAAAATCTGGTTGTATCTGGAGAACCCATCAACAAATAAGTACATAGCAGCCACTGCTGCACTGTCTACCAATACATCTATATAGGGCAAGGGAAAGTCATCTTTTGGACATGCCTTATTTAGGTCCCAATAGTCTATGCACATTCTGACCTTTCCATCCTTCTTAGGTACTGGTACTATGTTGGCGAGCCAAATAGGGAAAACTATTTCTTCAATGAACTTTGCTTCGAACAACTTGATTACCTCCTCTTTTACCTTTTCTGCCCATTCAAGCCTCATTCTTTTGAGCTTTTGTTTGATTGGGATTGCATGATTATGCATTGGGATAGCATGTTCCATAATTTCTTAATCAATCCCCAGTAAGTCATCGTAATTCCAGGCAAAAATCCTTTCATATTTCTTTAGCAATCTCTCAAAATTTTCTCTTTCTTCGACAGTAGTATCATGGGCAATTAATACATTTCTTGGTTGTTCATTGGTGCCAAGATTAAAGGATTAGTTTTAATGCAATTAATGTGAAAATGCTTATGTAATGATCGTTTGTATGCATATTACCATTAGGAGAAAGATCACATAAATAAGCAAATTCATCATTCATTTTATTACAAAGTAAATTGTTTACCTCCAAGAGGTCACAAAGGTATAATTCATCTATAAAAAAATCAGAATCCTCTAACTTAGGCATGTCCTCCAGGAGGGTAGGATAGATTTCTTTAGCATTTGGTGGCTTCGGGAACACTTCTTCTGTCCACTGGACTTGAGTAAGATGCCTTGACTCTTAATCCATAGTGTCAGTAAAGATCTCGAATCTAGGCTTATAGCATCCCTTTATTATGGTAGGTTCTAGAGTCCTATCATACTTGACACCCTTATGTTTGACAAAATAATCCTCTAAGAACTGCCTTTTCTTGGGTTGCCTTCTTTGCTCAGATTGTAACTTAGCCCCTTTGTATCTTTCTAGGTATGCAGCTGTAGAGGTTTAGTGATGCCTTGTAAATTTTTCCCTAAACTAGCTCCCAGAAAAAATCCATCCTCTTCATCATTTTGGACACAGATGGGTCCATGTAATCCTCGTAAATTCCCATAACATGGAATCCATTGAAAGGCTAATTAAGTAGACAACATGATCGACTTTAGCCTTTATGGTGATGATGTTGCCTTCCTGTGGGAATTTAATCATTTGATGCAAAGTTGAGGGAACTCCTCCCAGCTTGTGAAACCAAAGCCTCCCTAATAGGATAAAAAAGGTGGCGGGTATGTTAATAACTATGAATTCAACTTCGTTAACAACTAGTCTTACCTACACCTTGACTGTAAAAGACCCTTTAGCTTTTCTCTTGGTGTAATCATAGGCTTTTATAGTGATATTGAAGGGTGATAGATTCTCCTTCTTGGTCCACAAACTAGCTAGGATCTTAGCAGGATAAATACAAAGAGAGGAGCCATCATCCACCATTGCATAGCCTATCTTCTTCTTATTCACTTTGGCTTTGATAAAGAGGGGTCTATTATGCTCCCTTCCTTCTAGAGGCAAATCCATGTCTAAGAATGTAATGATGCCTGTATTACCCATTTTCATTGCTTGCACAAGCTCATCCGATGTGGTGGTTGTAGAAATAGCAACTTGACCTAGGGCTTTAACCACTTTCTGCCTGTGGTCTTTGGATGACATCAGCAAATCCCAAATGCTGATGTTGTCTTGGGTCTTCTTAAGCTGCTTTAACACCTCCTCATGCTTATCTACCTTGGGTTTAGGTTCTTTCTCTAGTAGGATTTGACTGTTTTTTTCTACTCTTTCCACCATTTCTCCTTTAACCCGTATTGGCTCTCTCTTACCCTCTTCGAAAAACCTCATTAGAGGATTCATCCTAGAAGTTCTTACTCTCCCTAACCTCACAGTCACTCTCATTATCCCAGAAACCAATCATCAGGATTGATTCACTCCCCCTCACTCCTACTTCTATAGCTACGTCGGACCTATAGATTTCTTTAAGCACATACTCTTTGAGTAATCCAGATTTAAGGAGGCATGAGGTATGATGTTTTGGCAGGGGGTTTGATGAAGTCTCAAGGTCAGGGATCTATTTCAAATCTATAAGATCTTGGATGGCTATCCTGAGGAGTTTGCAGTTGTTCATGAGGTGCCCGATTCTCTAATGATAAGCATAATATTGATCATGTCTATGATTGGGAGGTAATGGCCCATTGAATGACTAGTGTAGAAGTGGATGTAGCTTCCCTTATTTAGTGAGCTTTTTCAAACACCATGACAAGGACTTACCCAAATTTGAGTACCTACGGCCTTAAAATGCATGCACCTCAGCATTTTTAGTAGAATTGCTAGCATTTCCAGTTGCAAAAGTGGGGTTATTATTTGATCTCTTGTAACCTTTGTTCTGATACCTGGCTTCAAAGTCAATAGCAATGTCCTTCAGCCGTTCCCAAGTAGTAATGCCTTTAGCGGTAAGCCCGTTGTTCATATAACTATTGGCATTTTTAATGAACATTTTGATCTGGTCGATATCTTCAGGCTTATTTCTCATCTTCAAGATCTTTTCCCTCTACCTTTACAGATAGTCAAAAAAGCTTTCATTGGGCTTCTGCTTAATCAATTCTAAATCTTTCAAGGTGATCTTGACATTGGCATTATTTGCATATTACTTGTTGAATGCCCTTGCCAACTCATTCTAGTCCTTCTTAACCTTTCTCTCTTAATAGTGATACCAATTAAGAGCTTGGCCTATAAGAGACATGCTAAATAGGCTCACAATTTGCTCTTCTATCAGATCGGTGGCTTTCATGGTTAATGCATACTATTTTAGATGAGTACGAGGATTAGAAGTCCTATCAAACTTGCTTAGATCAGGCATCTTGAACTTATGAGGCATTGAGTGAACGGGCCTTAGACTAATGTCATCCAAGTCAATATCTCTACCTTTTGTTACCAATCGGGACATGGCCTCCATCTTTTCATTTAACTTCTTCAGCTGATCATTTTCTAGTGCCTTAGGAAAGGGTATCTTGTTGTAAGTTTTCACCACATATGGTGTTTCATCATTAGATGATTGGTCGTCCTTAGGCTCTCCAGCTATTTCTTTCCCCTTGTTAATACCCGAAGTCTATCCTACCTCTTATGGGTTCTGCACATGAGATAGAGCATTAGTAACCAGCGCCATCATTCTCCTTTACATCTCAGCCATTGCTTCCATAAACATAGCCTTCGTCATGTACTCATTAGAAGATATGGTTCCTCGCTTATGTTGTGTGGGTACTTTTATGCTAATTCTACTGAGGCGCTTACCTACTCTCTTCCACTGAGCAGTGAGTGAAGGATCAATGGTGTCTAAACAAGACAATGCATTAGTCATGATGCATGTATAGTATAAAATTTAAGATGTGAATGATGCATGATATGTGATACATGTTTGTGATACATCAAAAAATAAACACATGCAATAGTCCTTCCAACCTTATTTCACCCACACACATAGTTTTAGTCATTCTTCCTAGGTGGGCTTACCTAAGCATCATCAAGGGATGCATAGGTTCGAACATGGGCATAGTTAGGCCCAATAACCTATTGTATTTAAAGTGCAAGTGAGAATGGTGGCCTTAAGACATTTATATCTTATTTGATGTGAAATTAGGGTAGGCCTATCCTAGACAAAAGGCACAATGGGTTTGCCCCCACTTCAAATAAGGTTAAATGGAATAGGCCTATATAGCAATCAAAATGCAATCCAAACACTTATGGTCATACAACCTAGGGGAAGTTGCTAGGCTTGACTACATGGGCTAGTGGTTTAGCTAGAAAGGCTTATTGGCTCCCACAAGTAGAGGTCCCTCCTAAAGGGTCTTTCCAATCAAGGATAATAGTGACTGATTAGTTCACCTTTTTATATACCTAAAGGTACGGGGCTTATAAGTGATGGATATGTTAGCACTTCTCTATTCTTGAGTGAAAAATAGAGGCCTGGTTCACAACACCATTTAAGGTAACGAGGACACAGTTTATAAGAAGTGTAATCATGAGACTGATAAAGATTAGAATATTTGGATGACATATTATTGGGCACTTTCAGATTAAAATTTCTTAGTCCCTAATGGAGTTGCCACTATAGAGATTATGGTATTTTTACTAGGGATGAGAGTGGTTAGTGGAGTCGCCACCTGGCCTCTACACTAGGACCTCTGATCTTCTATACTAGAAAGGTTTAGAATTTTAGATCTTATATATGCCCTTATAATATGTTATCCATATATTTTATAATATTTATCAGTCTCTTATCAATCAAGAATGCATTATTCTTAATTAAATCATATCACTTTTTCATACAAAGGAAGTAAATTGTAATATTTATAGAATACAACACATATATATGTACATTTAGAAAATATGTCATTCATTATTTGCTAATTGACCTGACAACTACCCGTAATTCTATAAGAATTAGTGGTAATTGCCTAACTCCCATCTCTAAGAGATTGGCCTTCAAAAATACATTTTATCATTGTGACTTTTGATTAAGAAAATACAAATTCGTTTTATTAGAAAACACCAATTAATTAGGTAGAAAACCATTTTAATATGAAGTTAAGGTTTGACATGTGAACTATTACAACTCCAAAACAAGCTAAAATGTGTAATAAGTACATAACCAAAGAAAACAAATCATAGCACTAAAATGGTCTTGCTTCTACATCGCTTGGTCTATGTGGACATTCTGGAGGTCTTATCTTAGTCCGTGCGGGCCATCCCTAGGGGTAAATCATGTCTATCCTAATTTTGATCCAGTAAGCAAATCCAGTTAACAACTCACATGACAACAAAGTTAAACAAAGTTAAATCAAAGTTATATAAACATTAATGTATAATAAACAGAATATAAACATATTTAAGATATATGGATTTAGAACAATTTATTGTACAAACAAAACATATTCTAAAGAACTATTATACGATTCATCATATACAAGTTTGTGTAGACTACAGCCCTCATGATAGGGAGTCCATGCGGACCACCTATCAATCCCTTACACATATATACATGCCTTCACATACAACATTAACATATAAACAGAATGATTTATATTTATCAACTAACATATAACAAGACACATAAAATACAAAATCATGCTCACTGGATATAGGTCCGTGCGGACCAATTTGTTATGTTCACATAAGGGGAATAAGGCCATGCGGATTAACTTATCATACTTGTGCCTAAAGGAACTAAGTTCCTACGAACCTAACCATACATATGATCATATTCATGTGATGATTATTAACACAATACAACCTACTTAACATTGGCTGTAAGAATTAATTCTACATCATAAATGTTGCTATAATAGCCTACTCATCATGAATAGAAGTGGGGATAACAAAGTACCACCTCACTTATGTATCAATTTTAGAGATTATAGGTCTATAAAACATCAATAATCATATAATGGACCTCAGATATTACTTAAACAAGAAGTCTCTTCAAACAATAGCATGAAGATGTCAAGCTTTGAATGAGGATAGTTCGAATTACCTTTGGGTTAAGTTCTCACAATTTTCTGGATGCTTTCTACCGTTGGCATGTTTTTTGTCAAATTGTAATTTTTCAACCTCCCCTTTTTTCTCTATTGATTTAAAGAAGTATATATATTTAGTCTTCTAAGGTTTTCCTATTTTTGTCCAAAAAGGAGTCCTAATCCCAATGGGATTTTGGCTCCTAGACTGAATAGGCAGAATTTTGCCTTCGGAATGTTTTTTCCCATCGATAGGTCTATGCAGACTTATCCATACTTAGTCCATGTGGACTAGGCTTTTGGTATGCTGGTCCGTGGGCTTCATGGACTAGATTTTGGCCTAGTCTACATAGTTAGTTCATATGAAATGGCTTAGTAGGTCCATGCAGACCTACCTCTTGATGGCTTTATGCTATACTTGAGAGTTCATCTCTAGCTATCATCATAGGTCAAGAGTGAGGTGTCAACACATGCCCATTATATGTCAAAAATCAACTTTAAGTATCTTAGCATATCATATTCATACACACATGACATTTTCACATCGACACAAACATCTGTGCACACATTTTTGCACTTATCATTTCAAGTTGGCATAATGCCGCACATGTGTATATCAAGTTATTTCATGGCATTTTAGTACCTATTACATCCATTATACATGTTTTAAATCATAAAATAATCATACACACACATTTCTAGGCATGTAGCACATAACATGGCATAATCAGTTTTATCTCGCATAATGCATTTATAAGCTTAAAAATCATTATTCTTGCAATATTATCCCTCATAACCATTCTAAACCATCACATTTCATACATTTATCATTCCACACATCATAAATTACATTTATAACATTTATTTAAATTTTTAAACATTTAATGCCATTTATTACAATTATGACATAAAGCATATAATATATTAAATGAATAATTTAGCCAAATCAAAGTGATTACATATACCAAACAAGGTTGTACAGGACCCCTAAAGTCGGCTTAAGCCTTCTCCTTGCCTCAAGAGGCTCGAGTTGTCATTTTACCTATGAAAACAAAAATGGTACGAACTTCAATAAATAATATAAAATAATCTAAAAGTCAAAAAAATATTTTAAGCCTAGATATGTGCTCTACAATACCCTTAGAACCTATAAAAAATAAAATTTGGGGAAAAAGAAAATTCGAGAGAGAGAAGGTTACTATTCACCTCGATTTCCTTTTTAGTTTTTCTCTTGAAATATTCTATCGTTTTGAATGATTTTAGTGTCCACGGACTCGTCTCGGAACGCTCGTCATTTCGAGTATAACCTCGTAAAGTGAGACCCTTCGTGGAGGAAGAAACCACAAGAAAAAGAGAGGGATAAGGAATGGCAAAAATTTGAGGTGGAGGAGGAGTGTAGGAGTGTTTTGTGTATGTGAGGGAGGAAGATAAGTTTCCCCTATTTATACTTTTCAAAAATAATGTTTTTCTTTGCTTCAAAAAATTATTATAACTAGTAGAAAAGTCAGTTTTTCTCTATTCCTATATCCAAAATTCCATGAATTCAAGCCCTAAATTCTCTTAAAATCTTGTGCCCAAATTCTAATAATAAACTAAAAAATTAACATATTTTCTATCCTGAAAATTGGGTAAAAATAGTTCTCGAACTCAAAAAATTCCAATTCCAAAGCCATTGAACTATTCAGAATATTTTGAGCAACTTTTTATTTATTTTATGGTTCAACCTTCTTGTGGCATTATTCACAAGATACTACTGTAAAATCTTAATTAGCATTTTTAACCATCCGAATGACTTCGGATTGGCTTTAAACTTTACGTAAAATTCTCTTGTAATTAATACCCCTCGTCGGTATGATTAGTATGACTCGAGTCTCGAGAAGCACTATTTATCCTAGTATGTATTATTCATAAGAGCTGGGATTTTTAGGTTGTTACATTTCTTCCCTTCTTAGAAAAGATGCCATCCTTAACATACTTGGTTGAAAAAAATGTAGGTATTGTTCCTGCATCTAAGCCTCGCTTTCCCAAGTAACCTCTTCCATACTGTGATGTCGCTATAAGACTTTCACGAACGGCACAGTCTTATTCTGTAATTCCTTGACCTCTCTGGCTAGGATACCAATAGGTTCTTCTTTATATGACAAGTCTAGTCTTATCTCCACTTTATTAGCTGTCAAAACATGTGAAGGGTCCGAACTATATCTTCTCAGCATCGAAACATGAAACACATCATGAATCTACTGCAACTTTGGAGGTAAAGCTAGTCTATAGGCCAATGGACCCACACATTTTGTGATCTCGTATGGTCTAATGAACCTAGGACTTAACTTCCCTTTCTTACTGAACCTCAACACATTTTTCCATAGAGATACTTTAAGAAAAACCTTATTGCTAAATTTATACTCGATGTCTCTTCTATTCAAATCTGCAAAGGATTTTTGTCTATCTGAAGCAACCTTCAGTCTTTCTTTAATAATCTTTACCTTCTCTTTAGCATCCTTAACCAAATCTAGTTTCATAAGCTTGTGCTCACTCAACTCACTCCAACATAAGGGAGTCTTATATCATCTCCCATATAATGCCTTATAAGGAGCCATTCCCAGACTTGCTTAGAAACTGTTATTGTAACCGAATTCTACCAATGACAAATATATAACCTAACTGCCTTTAAGCTCTATGGCACATGCATGAAGCATATCCTTAAGAATCTGAATGATCCTCTCTGACTGACCATCCATCTATGGATGAAAAGTTGTGCTGAAACTGAGCCTAGTCCCCAAAGAATTATAGAGCTTCCTCCAAAAACTCAATGTAAACTAGGGATTTCTATTTGAAATGATGGATGAAAGCACTTCATGAAGCCTAACTGTCTCATCAACATATAGTTTTGCTAATCTATCCACAGAGTAATTGTTTGTATCCCTTTTGTTTTCCTAAGACTAATCAAACCAAAATAGCTTAAGACTCAACTAAGGCCTCACTCTTTGAGTCTTGAAAGATGAGAAGGAAGTTAAAGGAATCTAGGGCCGCCCCTTTTTAATTATCTTAGGGGGTGTGAGTTGGACACCACAAAGTAGGAGTCACTACCCGATAGAGTCGAGAAATACCTTGTAGGGCCAAAACCAAAGCGGTTCGAAATCCTACTCTTATTTATACCTCAAATTAATATGGAAATTTGTTTTGAATCTATGATGTTATTCCTTCCCTCAAGCAATGTTTTGCAATTGAAGTAAATCACACATTCACATAGAAGAAGTTACAAAATATATTTACAGACAAATAAATAGATGCTTGAAATAGAAATAACATACGTGAAATCGAGCAATTGATTATTTTGAGAACTTTGATTCTCACATGCCAATTTTAGAAAGATGGACTTTATTATAGTGACATTTTATTAAAACCAGATGATGGGTTTGAGAACTTTGGTTCTCACATGCTAATTTAAAAAAAATGAACTTTATTATGAATGATTTTTTATTTGGAAGAATGGATTGAGAACTTTAGTTCTCAAATGTCAATTTGGAAAAAAAATGAATTAAAAGGATAAATTAAGAACTTTGGTTCTTAAAAATCAATTAAAAAAATGAATTTTATTGTGGTAACCTTTATTTGGAAGAATGGATTGAGAACTTTGGTTATTAAATGTCGATTTTAGAAAAATGAATGTTATTGTTGTAAACTTTATTGAGAAAGAATCAAAATTTATTTTATTAGCAAAACACTAATTTATTGGGTAGAAATATGATTTTGACTATTATTTCCTTTAACATGTAAAAACCATTTTTCTACCTAATCCGGTGTTTATGGAATATTTTGGGATTGAAATTGGATGTGTCATACATAAATCGGGTAATGGA
>CANXYI011481400.1:0-13214 GCA_948208565.1 Hura crepitans
TTATTACAGGAGTTGCAGTAGGAGCTAGATGGCAAAGCATAGTTTCATATGTTAACATAACCTGTTACTACTTGATTGAGATTCTAGTTAGAGTTGTGCTTGGTTATGTTGTTAGTCTGAAAGTTAAGGTTATTACCTTTATTATTGTTACCTCAACTTTTTTTTTTGCTTTATCTATTATTGGTTTTTCATTTTTTTCAATTTTTTTCAAAATTTTCTTTGCATAAACTACTAGGTGTCTAGATTGGAATATTGTTTGGAACATTCACTCAAAACGTTGCTCTTATCATAATTACCCTCAAGATCGACTAAGATAAGTAGGTATTTTATGTTGCCTCTTATAATAATTTCAAATTAATGTTATAAATTAGTCATACATTAATCAATTTCTTAATATTTTACACGTAACTTTAGCTTGCAAATAGATTAACAGATGGTATATAGGAGATGCTAAGTGTAGCACAGAAGATTAGACTTTAAATTAGGCTTTTTTTTGTTTAATTAAGTAAATTCAAATTATTTTATATTGGTGACTGAAGGTCATTAGGTGTATGTTTATTTATTTGAATTTTGAATAGTTTTTTAATGAGAAATTTTTTTATAATTGTTAAAAATATAGCTATGAATTGTGATGGATATTTCCATAGCTATATTATGTTTAAAAATCATGCCTAAAAATAACAACAGAAAATTCTAAAGTTAACTTTTTAAAATAAATTTTTTTATTGCAAAATAAAAAATTAGAGATGGATTACGAACGAAAACATTCATCAGTATGGCCAATCGAATCCTAAGCTATGAATTAATGTATAAATTAGCTATGGATTTTTTTACTTTTAGCTACAGAAAAACCCATCACTAATTATTAGCTACGAATCCAAAAATTCGCAGCTACATGTATGCCTATGAGCATTTTAGCAACATAATTTTTTTTGCATTAAAATGGATAAATCCATAGCTAAGTGGATTTAGCTACAAAATTTGTCATATTAGCTACAGGTTTGGTCCTTCACTAAACTACATTTTTTTTTATAGTGGTAGGTCTTGGTGTAGAGTGAAGTGGTGACTCTAACACAACCGTCTCATCCCTTTACAACGACTAAAAGGATCACTTAAAAAGTGTAACCTAATATATAAGTGTTTGCCATATGAGTAAAGTGATCTGCTACAAAATTTACTTTTATATACTTATGCTCAAATCTAATATGATGAAAATAGTTACTAAAGCTTTTAATAGTTTGTACCGATGAAACACAATCAGCTAGAGGTTTGGTAATTCCATTAATCATGCTAATAGCAACTTAGTTGTCACTTTCCAGCAAAACCTGTTAAAGGCATGAGCCTTTAGCTATTTGTAAATCATGAAAAATAACTAATATTTCTACTCTTATTAATATATTGCAAATTCTTATACTAGACACGAATCCTTTTATCCAATAGCCTTTACTATCTGTAGACATTGGGTTTCTGGGGCTCCCATGTTCAAATTGCCTAATGATAAAGAATGGACAAAAGTTTTGATAAATAGGAATGTTAACGTATGATTTGAAGATCTCTTCATTAAAAGTTTTAAGATTATGGTTAACTTTTGAGCATAAACCTTTACCTGACTCGAAAAGCTCATAATACGACTCGAATTATGAGAAAAATAAGGGCCTATAATAGGTTTGGCCCGAGCCCCAATGCCTAACACTGACACCAAAGAGGGTGCGGGGACGAAGGCCCTCATGGTATGGAGCCTTTAAAAAAGAGAAAATATTTTAAAGTCAAAAAAATTGTATTAAAATGAATGTTACATGTTTAGCTACCTGGGGAACAAAACAACATTATTTTGCCCCTTAAATGGCCATTTGATCACTGTAAACGATTGTTTCATTTGTCAAACGGCTGCTTGCCTCTTTTTGCAAATAGTCATTTGCCCTCATAAGTAGAATGCACCATTTGGCTCAAAAGAAGAATCCAGGTAAGACTCCTCTTCAAGTAAATAGCCGTTTGACCTTTGCAAATGGCCATTTGCAAGTAAACATCCATTTTCCCCCCTACTCATAAATGGTGGTTTGTCACCTCAAAAATCATGTATAAATACCCTAACTCTTGTCAAATTCAAGGGGTTAACTTTTCTCGATAAGTGCACACTTATAAACGTAAAAAAAAAAAAGAAAACACTTTCCAAATACTATTTTTCTCATTTTAAAAGGTTTTCCCAAAATTATTTTCTCTTTTTCTCTCTAGTTAATTAAATATCATTCCTGAAGTCATTATACATGGTGGGTTGACCAAATTCTTTCTTTTCTTCTTTTTCTTTTTCATTCGTCTACTAGTCAAACATGGTGCCTTTTATTTTATTTTCTTTGTTGCTTATTTACTAGTTAAATGTGGTAACTTTATTTTATTTAGGTACTTATCTACTAGTTAGATGTGGTACCCTTATTTTATTGATTCATTATTAATATTATGTTCTTGTTTATTTTTCATTTTTTTTTTAATCCATTTACTAGTTAAATATGATGATTTAATTAATATGGTATTTATTATTTATTTAACTATCTATTTTATGTCCTTTTATTTATTCCTTTTATTGATTTCATTATTTCCCTCATACTAACATTGTGTTTTTGTAGTGATGTGAGTTGTTTGAGATCTGTTACGATTTTAATTAACCTATCTTTTCCCTCTTATCAAACATTCAGTAAAGTTAATACTTTTTTTTTTCACCTTTTATTTTGTTGTTATTTTATTATTTTATTTCTATTCATTTACCTTTTCTAACCTTTATTTTCTTCCTAATTTTCTCCTTTCATTTTAATTATTTTTGTATTATTTTTTATTAGATTGTATTTTAGGCAATTTCAATGTAATTTTAATCTGTACTCAATTATAATATATTTTAGGCAATTGCCATGTAATTTAATTTTCATTCTGAATATTTTCCTATATTTTGCATGAATATTGTAATAGGTAAAAAAAAGGATTTTTACATGATATACAAAATAACCAAGTTGATTTTTTTCAATTAATTGTTATTTTTTTAATAAAATAGGTTTTGATTTTTCTTTAATAAAAAGCATCATAATAAAATTTATTTTCATAAATTAGCATGCGAGAACTAAAGTTCTCAAAGAAAATCGATTACCTGATTTGATGTATGATGTTCTTTAATTTCATGTATTTCCTTTGTGTTTATAAATATGTACATCTTATTATGTGATTGAATGCTTTATTTTAATTTTGAAATTTGTTTGAGAAAAATGATAAATTTATAAATTTAATTTAAAATTTCATATTAACTTGAGGTATAAATAAGAGCAAGGTTTTGAATTGCTTTGGTTTTGGCCCTACAAGGTATTACCCAACTCTAGTTGGGTGATGACTTCTACTTTATGGTGCCCAACTCACTTTTTTTAGGCTAATCAAATAAAAATGACTTGAGATTCCTCTAATTTCATTCTCATCTTTTGAGAGTTGAGAGATGAGATTTAGGTTAAGTTTTTTGTTGTTTCAATTTAATCGATTTCGGAAAGAAAAGGATGCGAACACTATCTTTACAAAAACCTCTAATATATACAAAATTTGAATCTAGAAGTAGGAAGCATCAGTATTAATTTTAAAAAGATCATCATAGAAGAGCCCAGGAAATAAAAAGTCAATGATCTTGATGACCTAAACTAGTTGAAGCGAAAGAAATAAGGACATTATGACTATTCTCAACCATAGATAACACCTCATGGCATATAGCTTCCATATTAGTATTCTTAGAATTAATAATGTTGCAATTTCTTCTTTTCCAAAGAGCCCAGTAGCCTACACCATACATTAGAGGTCAAAAGAAGCCTAGAACTTCCATACAATGTTGACTAATATTAAATTCAACCTAATTAGTAGCAAAATCAAAATCATAAAAAAATTCATCATGAAAACAAATTGTGACAATTACGTTCCACATGTATTGAGTTGGATAACAATCTCTCTAAGGCATGCATAATATTTTATGGCACGGAGTGATATGGTGCCTACAATTCATTTGTAGGTAAGAGTTAAATACTTTTTAACATTACGTAAATTGGATAAAAAAATAAAATAATTTATTCAACATTTATTTATATTGTTATATATAATATATAATAATATAAAGTAATTTCTTATGATGAAAGGTTGTGTCTTTTCATTTTTTAACTAATTTTTTAAATTTAAATTGGTAGTTATTTATTTTTAATAACTAACTCTCCTAGCATATAAATAACCATTAGTTTAATATTTAAGATAATCTTACATTTACTACTTCTTTATACTCTCTTCCTTTTGTCCATTATTCTTTGTTCATCTTCCATTGGGTTGAGTTCTTGTTGGGGAGGAAATCAAAAAGAGCAATTTTGATTTCTTGTTTAGGCATTGTATCCTGTGGATAGAATTTCCATTAATCAGTTGCACCTAGTGAAGAAATTACTATCCTAGAGAAAGTTTGCTGGAAACGCCTTGCCTAAACACATTTTTCATTTTCTTGTAATATACTACAACAATTTTAAGATAGTAATTTTCAAGACAATGGAGTCTTCATTGTTGTGCAAACCACACCAAGATGTAGAGAGACTTGAAAAATTCAATGGCATGAATAATAAATGATGGAGTATGAAGATTATGTATCAATTGACAGTTGCAAAAGTTTATTTTGTTTTGACTACTCTATATCCCCAAGATGGAAATGGTATAGATGACTTTCTAATGGACAACAAAAGTGGGTTAAAAATGATTTTGTATACCAATCAATGATCTTGAATGCTATGAGAAATGTGCTTTTTAATGTTTTTCACAAATATTATCCTGCATATGAGTTATGGGATGTGATCAAGCAAATGTGTAACGCCCGTAAGTCAAGGTTTTATGAACAGTATCTTCTGGGCCCGAGTGATGTTCCCTGTGGTGCGGGGCATCGTTACGAGTCCAACAAGGGGCGTATTGGTCATAAAAATTTGATGGGCCTAAAAATAGGGAAAACGAATGAACTTAAAAATTTAGCAAAACCCATAAATCATTTCGGGTCAAGAACTAGTGTATGAGGAGACAAAATGAGTTTGTCTCGGGACAACCTCGGGATATGCCCGAACAGACTCGAAAATACCACAACCTGAACCTTTAAAATTCTAATGAGTATGGTGTAGAAGGAATTTTAATTTTCTGAGGTCATTAGATATTTGTTCTGAATATTTTATTCTGATGAGTGAATAGCGTTAAAAAGTCAACTATTGAATTTTGACTTGAAATTTTATGTGGGCCTTATTTACACTAATCAAGAATTTTTAAAACTAAAATGAGAATTTTTGGAGGTCTAGAGAATTTTTTGTGAATTTTTGAAGCTAAAACTTACATGGGGTGAATATTAGCCATTGAATCGCCACATGTCGCGATGCAAGGTAGCCACCTACCCCTATATGAGGCGTTACACATGTGAAAGGCTCACATGTGCCAAGACTTTAACTTCCACCTTGAGAAACCGAAAAGCCAACACCATTATTCTCTCTCTTTCTTATTTTTTCTTCAATTTTCTCTCTCTTCTCTCCTCTAATCCACACAAAATTTATATGAAATCATTCCTCCACAGTCTCTAGATTCTAATTCTCCAAACAAAATTGAGAAAAGGAGCCTAAATTAGGAGATTTGTCACTTGGGTGAATAGTGATATTTTCTTGTGTAAGTCTCCCTAATCCATTTTTTATTTTTTATATAGGTAGATTAAGGTATTTTAAGAATAACCATAGTTTTAGATTTCAATTTGGAGCTATAGATAATTTTTTAGAATTTTTCTAAGGTGAAATCTTGTATGTTTAGGGGTTAAGGATTCAAGTGAGGGAGACCTAGTGTACAAGCCCCAAAGTGGTGGAGAAAATGGTGTTTTCACACCCTAGGTATGTGGAATAGACTCAAATTTAATATGCCTATGTGTTTGACATGATTGAGTGTGTGTATGTTGTATGGAATTGCTTGTTCTTGGTGTATGCATGGTGATAGTGTAAAATGGTGTTATGACAATGTTAATGGCATTAAAATAATAGGTTTGGCATGTTAAATTGGGAAGCAATTCATATGGATATATGTGTACATGTCTTGGCCGAAAATGTGTATATAATGAGCTATGGTATGTGTAAACATGGTTATGGCATGTTAGGTGAGGAAATGCAAGGTTATGAAGTGTATAAGCCATAATTAGGAATGAACATTAATAGTAACATATTGGGTACGAAATTGTGGTGAATTAGTAGCCTAATGGTATAAGTGTATAATGACTTGTAATATGGCATGAACATGTATCTGGTGGCATGAATATGGCCTTTGAATGGATATGTGGAAAAAGGATGGATGTTGAAATAAGTATGGCTTAAGTTATGGAATGCATGACAATTAAAATTGACCAAATGAATAGTGTCAGTTGCTTAAAATGACCATATGAATAGTAACTTTACGACTATAGGTAAAATTGTGCTATTTTGTGTATGTTTCATTATAACATGAGACATAAAGGTATAATAGACCTAGAGAACCATAATATTGGGATTAACAGTCACACATAGATAATTGGCCTATCAGTTAGACACACACTAGATAGGTTAACCGATCAACTAGGGAGTTAGCAATTATTAGGCAGTTTGGTCCTTTTGGGGCCACTATTGTGTGTTAGATGTGGCGGGTGTAGCCGTCGAGGTTCTAAGATGAACCCTGCACACTCGCGCATTGGGAGGTCCACCTGGGCTGATCCCTGCTGCCTACTATTGTTTGTGGATATTGGGAGGTCCCATGGGGCTAATCCCTGCTATCCACCTGTGATTGTTGTGATGTGACTCGGGGTATTAGGAGGCCCCACGGGACTAATCCCTGCTATCCCATTTACAGATATTGGGAGGTCTACGAACTTATCCCTACTATCTACCAGTCTGGTATTAGGAGGTCTACGAACTGATCCCTGCTATCGGGTGAGGTAGGTGCAACTACCTAGGTCCAAAATGTGGGCCACTGCACAAGATAGTTCCTACTATCCGGTTTTTTAAAGTATTGTCTGTTTTTTATAAGCCTAATTGATAATAATCTAGATTGAGAAATAAATAACTGAACTTGAAGTTAATAACAGCACTGGACTTAGTAAAATAAGATGATGGCCATGTGAACTATGTGTTGTATAATTCATGTATGCATGCTTATGACATGTTATATTTGGTCTATTCCACCACTGAGTTTTATACTCAGTATGTCAGTGTTTCGATGCACAGGCTGTAGCTTGAGAGACGACCAGCTTCGAACAACCACAGTGTAGCTGTCTCCAAGTCTTTTGGTATATTTTTGTCTTTCTTTTTGAGTTATTGTAGTATGCACTCATGTGTATTAAGATGTTATGGGTTACAAGGATGTATATAACAACTAAAAATGAAAAACTTACGTGTATGTACAATTTTGGTCTGTTAATGTTAAATTGCCTATTTATATCTATGTGTTGATAGGTCTAAGACCCTATGTTCTATGCTGTGTGTGATGCTATGTGATGTTGATTGGGAGGACCAGAAGGGTCCAGAAATGGAGTGTGATAGGAGAATGAATTTAAAAGTGTTTTTTTTGTAGGTTTAATTTGGGATTTTTCACCCGAGTAGCCGTTATGCTACCCGATTGTCTGTGAATGTCTAGTAGTCTTAATTTAGAGCTTTAGCATACTAAAATAAGCAGTAATACAAGAACAAATAATCAGAAGGGCATAATAGGTAGTTTAGGTCAAAGTTGGTCAAACTTGGGTAGAAGTTAAATGAAAGGCCCCTAAGGAAATCCAAAGTTGGGTAACCTCATGGGAAGTAGCACACCTTACCTGTTTTCTGTAGAAATGGGTAAAGGGTGTTATAGAAGGTATGTGAATGAGGATGCTGGAAATAAATCTTTTTTAATTAATAAGTATATTGATTTTAAAATGGATGATTCTAAGCCTGTTGTTGACCAAGTTAATGAATTTAATGAAATTGCATCTCAATGTGCTGATGTGGGTGAACCAATTTTTGAGACTTTTCAATTGTCTACAATTATTGGTAAACTTCCTCCTTCATAGAAAGATTATCAAATGAAACTAAAGCATAAGACAGTGTTTGAATTTGGATAAATTACTTCAACATATTTAGATTGAGAATAAGGCTAGAAATAGAGATAAGCTTGTTAATAATGAAAAGGATAAAGTGCTTAATGTTGAGAATTCCATATCCTTTAAATCTTCTAAATCCAAGTTCAACAAGTTTCATAGTGGAAATAAGACTTTTCCTAATAACAAGAAAAAGAAACTTGTAACACCCTTATACCCAATCGTTAACCCCACTCAGATACAGGATGCTATGTTTCCAGTACGATTATCTTATCTGTTTAAGTCTTTAGCATACACTATTGATCTGCTTAGTATAACCATTTTATCTAAATATTTATGTGTATCTAATGAAACCTCACATTATATGTGACATACATATATCATATACAATCAATAGATGCATAGTAAAACCTCAATGTTATTAAAAGTAGTATTTAATAATTAATTATTACCACTACCATATACAAATTTAACTTGAAATTAAAATAATCTAAAGCTATTGTCCATTTATAGTTATCAATAATATATTCAATAACACTGATGCACTAAACCAACACACTTAATTCAAACAACATTTATTCATATCAAAATGTAGGTATTTAGCATGCAAATGATGCTCGTGATGGACTCTCCTTACCTATGCTTTTAATTCTTTTGCTTCAGCCAATACTGGGACTCAATCCGCTACATCCACTGCCTTAACTCATTACCTATGCATCAGCACAAAAGCTAGTGTGCTGAGCATAATCGCTCAGTGGTATATTCTAATAGTATGGAACTTATATTCCTTATGTCACTAAATGATGCATCCTTAATTCTTGTATTAGTCTTTACTTGTTCCTACATCTTCCTTATGTCTTTCCATAAGTATGTATAATAATTAATCAGAGGGTCAACTTTATTCTTATTATTGTTCCTTTATTTTATTCTCCTAATTATCATGAATAATTATTAGATGTATCGTAACTTTAGTTTAACTTTTACTATATTCCTTTGCCCTTTTATCATGTTTAACATTTATGAGTATTTATCTTTTAAGTCTTTTACTTTGTTTAAAATATCCTTTGTATGCAAACTTTTTTTCTTTATTGCCTTTCATGCTACATTTAAAATTAGATAACATATGATACTTAACATACTTTCCATGCAATATAGTTTCTAAAAATACTTCCTCAATATATTTGCATGTCTGTGTTTACAATCTTCTTTTACTTCTACCTAAAACTTCTATCTTTCCTTCCTTGTTTTTCCCCTTATATTGACTAAATTTATCTTGGACTTGTTCATGCAGACTCTTTTCGTGTTTCGATATTTAATTATTCAATTCCCTCTTTAATTTGTATATGATGAGTCCATGTCACCTATGCCATTCTTAGGTACGTAGCATTCATAGTACTTTATTACTATGATATTAATCATTTTGTTTATCCTCTATAAATTATCTCAGTATATTTCTTTTGATGACATCTAATTTCAATACTATAAAATCTTTTCTTGTATATTAATCATTTTTAACCTCATTATTTTCTTACTCAGCCCATATTTGATAGACAAACTCTCAGCACTAGATATCAGGATCCAACTTATGCAGTGGCCCACATTTTAGACCTCAATAGCTGCACCTACCCATTTTCACCCGATAGTAAGGATCAATTCATATGAACCTCCCAAATTAGAGTGGTAAGGATCAGCTCTGGTGAACCTCCCAATAGTAAGGATAACAAGGATCAACCTTAAGAGACCTCTTAAATCCCAACTACCAATCATACTCAAGTGGATAGCAGCGATCAACCCCGTGGGACCTCTCAATTCCACTAAAATGCAGGTAAGTAGGGATCAGTCCATGCGGTCCTCCCAATACCAAGGATGGGCAGAGTTAGTCCTTGTGAACTTCCCTAACAACCCTAGATAGCAAAGATTAGTCCGTGTGAACCTCCCAATACCCAAGTGTGCAGGGCTCTCTATCAAAACCTCGGCGACTACACCCACCATACTAAGAAATAAGCAATGGTCCATAGGGACAAAACCCCTAGTAGCTGCTAACTCCCTAGTTGATTGATCAATCTATCCAGTAGGTTGTCTAACTCATATGGGCTATTTCTTAGTTCTCATTGGATTTCGTTGTTCATTCATTTCGATGCAATTCCGACATCATAAGAAATTGAATAATATTTATAATTACCCATAAGTTTTTTAAATTAATTTCCTTAAATTATCCTATTGCAATATATCATTACCTTTTCCTTAAGTATATATTATCAACTTACTTTCTATTATTTCATATATAAACCCTTAATATATTTCTAATGTTCTTAATTTTTTCTTTCCTTATAAATAAATTATTCTTCAGTTTTTATTGATTAATTCCATAAACTTTATTTTGACTCAATTTCTTAAATATAATTTCTTTAATTTTTATTATTCCCTCTTTATCGATACTATTATTATTCCATCAATTTCTTATTCATTTATACCTATGCATGTATTTCCTATTTCCCTCTATTTCCACATTCTCAATTTAATTCAATTTATTTAATTATAATTTCTTACTCATTCATTTTTTTTACCCTTTAAGACTTTCTTAGATATTTAATCAATTAATTTATAATCCTTATTTCATTAATTATGTGTCTATTTAATTACCTTACTTATTATACTTAGTTAATTAGTTCATAAATTTCTCTTTTTACTTATATAATGATTATAAAATTACCAAATAGACATCTATGCCATAAGTTTTCCTTTATTTTCTAGGTTTATATCATAATAATAAATTTCTTCTTTTTATTCCTCATATTTAATTTCTTTTACCTTGATGTATTTTTATACCTGTATACATGTTTACTTTAACTTATCTACCATATATCAATTAAACTATGTAATTTATTTCACACAATCCTATAATTCTTGGTATTGCCTTCCTTTCATGTACCTCCTTAATTCATCAATTACATGTCTATAATTAACTCTATTATCAACTCATTTCATTATTTATTCTTTTATACAACTATATATTATGTTTTTCTTTATTTTTCCTTTCTAGTCAGTTATACCCTCTAGTTAGGCCTATTATTCTCCTTAATTATACCTACTTTAATTCAATTATATATTTATCCCTCATCATATTCACACTTATGTATTTTTTGCATCTTCCAAAATTCTAAGCCATAACCACTTATTCAACCTATTTTATTTTCTTACATATTTATAATTACAATTTGCTACACTATGTACTTAATTAACCATAAAATATTCTTATTCACTCAATATGTATGTTTCAACCATACTAAGTTTTCATTTTACCTATTTTATTTCATCATTTTAACCATTTTAATATAGTTCATTTGAATCCTAATTATGTCTCTTAACATTAATTTCTACTACAACTAAGTATTCAAGCTAAACTAGCATCTTTCATAACACTTAAAATTCTTAAAAATTCTCTACATAATGTAAATTCATACTAATTAAATTTCATTCCTTCTTTTCTTTATTTTCCTCACTCTTACATATCCTAACATAAAACCTTATATCAATTTTATCCACACATTTTATCCATCCATAAAATTATATTACTCATACATCACATAAACCATAACATATATGAACTATAATTTAGAATACACATACCTCATGTGCTTAAATCCATCAATCTACTATTTCCTTTTGCTTAACTCCATCTCATCATCATCCTTTCTCCATTTCTATCAACTCTATAAATGAATTTCCTCATGAAAAATCCATTAAAAGTAACATTAATCACATAATTTCATTATATACTTATAAACTATCACCTAATTACCTTAATTAAATCACTTAATCTACTTGGGTTGAGAACCACTTACCATGATCAAAATGACCCTAAACCCTTGCCTAACACCTCCTTTTTTCCTTCCAATTCCTTGCTCCTTCCATTGATTTTGGATAGCTAGCATAATAAGGTAGATAGAATAGTCATTTAATTGTAATATTTAGTGATTATTTGGTGTAATGAGATGAAAAAAATGGGGAAGGGAATTCATGATGGAAATTTCGGGCACAAGAGGTTTTAGGGGAGTGTTGGCTGCAACTAAAAGTAATAAAATATTAATATTTGGGTATTTACACATGAGATGGATGGCTAAGATTAAAAGTATCATTTTATACTTAGATGGTTGTGATTTTTCCACATGTAATTGGTTTAAAAAATATCATTTAATCATTTACATCTCTTTTCCCCACTTAATTCTATTTGGATGGCCAAAATTAATCTTATTACTATTTAATCTAATAGCCAAAAATGCTTCCTACATAATTATGTCATTTTTCTTACATATATACACATTTAATGTAAATTTATTCCATTAATTTTTTTCTCATACTTTCCATCTTCAGAAAATTCCAATACTGTAATTTTTGGATTCCTCATAATTTTTTACCATCAAGATGTGCCACTTTTAAAATTTTCTGACCATATTACTAAATTTTTTCATTCAACTCTAAGCAATTTACCGTTTGCCATTGACCATAAATTTAGATTTTATTTTCGACTTTTAACCTCTTATATGACCTCAAATTCTTCTCAATTTGCACCACAATACATCTTATAATTAATACTATTTTTTTGTCGAATTAGCTCCATTCGACCCGGGGTACTATTCATAGCCCAGGTTGGACTATTCACTGGGACCTGCTCCTAAACCTTATTTTTCTCACATTTTCTCATCATTACTATGCCACATGTCACTTCCTTATAACTCTAATGTGTCTCTTTTCTCTTTTTTTTATCATGAATAGTGAATTTCCCATTTTGCTACTAGACTTTCCATGAAATTATCATTTTACCCTTCAATCATTTTTCACTCCGTAGTTCACACCAATTGACTCTGCATGATCCGTACATCCATTTTATTCTCCACTTTTTCTTCTAATTCCATTTCTAACCTTAAGGAAAATTGTACTGAAAGTCGAGGCATGACAAAACTTGAATATGAAAATGGTAATAAGAAGAAAAGAGGACCTTGCTTTGTCTGTGGAAAGATGGGACATTTGGCTAGAGTTTGTAGATTTCATAAAGGTAAGAAAGAAGAAGCCAATGTCATAAAGCAAGTTGAGATGGTTGTTGTACTCAGCG
>CANXYI011481404.1:0-10320 GCA_948208565.1 Hura crepitans
ATGCTCCTCCTCTGTATCTATGGCTATGTCCTTCAGGGATTCCTAATCTTTCAATCCCTTTGCCTTCAGACCATCTTTCAAGTATGGGTTGGCATTCTTAATAAATAAATGAATCTGGTGTGATGTTTCAGGTTTTTTCCTCATCTCCAGCACTCGAGATCTCCACCTAGATAGGTATTCAATAAAATTCTTGTTATGTTTCTATTTAAGTAGCTCAAGATCTTTCAGAGTAACATCTATATGTGTGCTACAATCATATTGATTGACAAAAGTCTCAGTAATCTTGCTCCAGTCTTCCTTCACCTTTCTTTCTAACCCATGGTACCAATCAATTGCTCTTCCTTGCAAAGTCAAACTAAAATATGCTACTTTTTATTTAGTACTAAGCTCAGTGCCTCTCATAACTATGGCATATTATTTAATGTGAGCCCTTGGATCTGAAGTCCCATCGAACTTAGGCAACTCTGGCATCTTAAACTTAGAAGGTAAAACTTCCTCAGATTCTAAGGATAATTCATTAGGATCTATCGCTTTTCCCTTAGAGATAAGCCTTGTCATTGCTTCCATTTTCTCTTCTAACTTCTTCATCACAGGATCTTTAAATTTCTAAAGAGTGAGCACATCCTCACAAAAATCATATTCTGGGTTAAAATACTCAGCTTTCTTGTCCTTTCCCCTAATTTCGATGGCTTATTTCCTAATACTGAATCCCGTAGATGTATCAACAGTTTTTCTAGTAGGTGTTGGTGCTTCTTTTTCAGTATGTGGTGGTGACCCAGCAGTGTGAGTCATCTCAATAATTACTTTAGAAACCAAATCCATCATTCTCCTTTCAAACTCTTTAATCTTTTTGATCCATTCTATTCTCAAGATTCGAACTACTCTCGTCTTGCCTTGCCATTCTTACCAAACTGTAAGTGGTAGATGCAAACTCTTGTCTAACTATTCAACCATCTGTCCCCTGTACCTAAGTAGTTCAAGGATCTATGTTGATCATAAGATAAAGGGTTAGCTGTGATGAAGTGAAAAATGCACATGGATGCATGAAATGCTTATGCATGTTCATGTGTACAAAGACAATCACAAGCAAGAGCCTTCTAACTTTATTACTTCCGACACACGAGGTCTGGTTCCTTTCTTAGAAGGGCTTACCCATGGGATATCGGGGATCCCAACAGGTTCAAATAATGGACAATTATTAGCCGAGCATTATTTCTCTCATAAAAAAGTGCATACCTAAAACTTGGTCGATATATGTTGGATATGTTCAATCGAGCCAAAATGTAGGGTCCAACCCACTCTAGTTAAAAAAAAGCCCAATAAGTTTGACAGCATTTCAAGATGATTAAGCCATATTTCACATATATTAGCCCATATAGCACACAATGCATCATTAACTGGTCGCCTAAGGGAAATTGCTATTGGTTATTACATAAGCTGATGGTTTGGTCAAGCCAGTTATGGTTATCCAAGCATGGTCCCTCAACGATGGGTCTATCTCATCATAAGCATGCAACCGATCAGTTCACCATTTTATATACCTTATAGGCATGAGGCTTAGATTTGATGCCACTCACGATAATCTTTTCAAATTGAGTGAAATTAGGTTCATGCTTCAAAGTGACATTCGTGTATAAAAGGGTTGCTTAACTTATTCTAAGGCTCGAGCATGAAATGCAATTTTGAAACAAAATAATGTCATAAATTTAAAATATGAAGTTCTATATTAAGTTGAGGTACTTTCGGAGCATGGTCTCATGGTGTCCCCAGTAGAGTCACCATTATTCTCGCGTGGACCCTTGTTAGTTTTCTTAAGAATGACTAAACCAAAGCAGCTTAAGACTTAAGCTAGGCCCCAATTTCTCGAGTCTTGAAAGACGAGAAAGAAGATAAAGGAATCTAGGGCTGCTCCTTTTATTACCTTAGGAGGGTGCAAGTTCGGCACCACAAGGTAGGAGTCAGAGCTCGATATAGTCAGGAAATAGGAATGCCTTATAGGGCCAAAACCAGAGCGGTTCTGAGCCCTTCTTTTATTTATACCTCAAATTAATATGAAACTTTGATTTGAATTTATGATGCTATTCCCTTTATCAAGCGATATTTTGCTTTGAAAGTAAATCACACGTTTACATAGCAAAAGTTACAAAATTGAATATTTTTATAGAAAAGTAAATAGGTACTTGAAATTGGAATAGCGTACATGAAATCGGGTTCTTAATTATTTCGAGAACTTTAGTTCTCTCGTACTAATTTAAGAAAATGGATTTTATTATGGTGTCTTTTTATTGAAAATTAGATGAAGGATTTGAGAACTTTAGTTCTCAAAGGCTAGTTTAGAAGAACGAACTTTATTTGTGATGATTTTATTTGGGAAAAATGATTTGAAAACTTTGGTTCTTGAAAATTAATTGAAGAAAATAAATTTTATTGTGCTAAATCTAATTTTTGAAAAATGACTTGAGAACTTTGGTTCTCAAAGGTTAATTTGGAAGAATGAATATTATTATTGCAAATTTTATTGAGGAAGAATCGAATTTTATTTTGTTCGACAAAACATCAATTTATAAAAAATATGATTATGGCTATTATTTCTTTTTAACACGTAAAACCATTTTCTACCTAATTCAACTCTCATGGAATATTTTGAGATTAAAATTAGGTGTGTCATGTATAAATCGGGTAGTGGATTAGATATGAGAACTTTGGTTCTCAAATGCCAATTTTATAAATTAATTTTATTGTGACTTTTATTAAGAAAAATCAAACCCAATTTTATTAATGAAACACCAATTAATTAAATATAAATATTTTGATTTTTTTTATTCATGTGAAAAATCACTTTCCTAATTTATTACAACATTCATGGAACATATAGGGAAATAATTTGTAAATAAAAATACAAGGTAGTTATCTACAATACAATCTAACTGAAAAAATGAAAATTACAACTTGAGAGACCTTACATACAAGCTAACAAATAATAGGCAATAATAACCATAATCAGCCCTAAAATAATCATATTACTCGCATCATGACAATCATAAAATGTATTAGCATATGAATAAAACATAGAAGATCAAACAGAAATTAAATAAGAAATAACAGGCCACAAGAATACAAATTACACAAATAAATCACCACACATAACTAGTAGGTGGATGATAGCAAAAGGAAGACAAAACAAACACAAATGACCAGAAATACAATTTTTAGTGCGAAACAAAAATAAAAGAAATAGACAGAAAATAAATAAATCAAACAATCTCAAAAATGCAAATTTTGGCCCGAATAAATTACCACATCTAACTAGTAGATAGATATTATGCATAGAAAAATAAAACCAACTCAAACAACCCAAAACATTATTTTTGATGCGAAGCAAAAATAAGAAAAATAGATAGAAAATAAATCAGGCAATCTCACAAATACAAAAATATGTGCAAATTAATTTACCACATCTAACTTATAGATGGATAAAATACGAAAAAGAATAAAAATTGACAGAAGAGTGGGTCAGTTAACACACCAAAATATTTGCCTTCAGAAAGACCTTAGATCGAATCGAATTTAATGCTTGATTCTTAAAAAAAAAACCTAAAATTTGAGGTGGAAATGGTGTTTTTTGTGTTTTCTGTATATTTCTCTCTCTAAAAATACTTTTTCTCTCTAAAATTTGACCAACCTTGCTCAAAATGAGCAGATTGGCTTTTTATGCATGAACCCTAAGGCGTCAAAACGACCGTTTTCTTAGGTGAAAATGGTTATTTTGGGCACAATGGCCAAAATGGCCCTTTTCAGGTCTAAAATGCCCATTTTGGCAAAAACGCGCGCTCTGCGCATGAAAATGCCTGTTTGGGCCAAAACAACCCGAATTTCTACATGCAGGAATGCCCGTTTCGAGCCATATGGCCCAAATGGGCATTTTAGCAGCCAAAATAGCCGTTTTCCTTTTTTTTAGAACAACAACAACAACAACAACAACAACAACAATAATAATAATAATAATAATAATAATAATAATAATAGTAAAATAAAATAAAAAGATAATTTTTAAGGAAAGCTTTGAGATCTTTGATTCGAACTCAAAAATCTAATTTTTAGGATTTTTTTTCCTCTTTATCATCATTAGGCTAACCGAACCTAGGAGTGCCAAAAACCAAGTGTCTACACCATCCCATGTGATATCTATAGAAGAGATACAAGTATAGCTAGATTTAACATATAAGGAGGAATCGATACAGACTCTGGCTATAAAGGTAAAGCAGCTAAGGAATAAATCCATTCTATTAGTAAAGGTGTTGTAGACACATCATAAGACAATGGAAGCCACTTAGGAGAGTGAAGAGCAAATAAGAGCTCAATAACTACACTTATTTGCATTAGGTAATTTTGAGGATGAAATTCCTTATGAGGGGAAGAATTATAATGCCTATAAGTCGGAGTCTCATGAATAGTACCTTCGAGGCTTGAATAGTGCTCCTCCGAATTCAAGGCACCTTAGCAATGCTAGAAAGGGGTGTATTTGTCATAAAACTTTGACGGGCTAGAAAATAGACAAAATGAAATAATTTAAAATTTTAGCAGAACCAACAAATTATTTCAAACCATGAAATAGGGAATAGTGACATAAAATGAGTTTGTGTTGAGATAGGACTGGGATGCGCCCGAACGGACCCAAAAATACCATACCTTAAACCTTAAAAATTCCAACTTACATGTTGGTGAAGGAATTGTAGTTTTTTGAGATGATATGATATTTATTTGGAATTTGTTATTTTTACATGTGAATACTAACCAAGGTGGTTACCTTTGGAATTTGGGCCTAAAATTTTACAACCCTCTTAATGGGCCTAATCAAGAATTTTTAAAACTAAAATGAGTATTTTTGGAGGTCTACAAAAATTAAAATGAATTTATGAAGGTTAAAAAGAAACTAGGTGAATACGGACAATTAGATTGCCACATGTCACGATCCGAGCCATCCACCTCACTAATATAAAAAGGGTCCACAAATTAAGAGTTTCATATGTGCAAACCCATCTCTCTCTTCTATTTTCCCCAAGAAAGCTGATGCCACCTTCCTCCCACTATTTTGCCATTTTTCACTTTCTCTCTCCTCTCATAAACCACCAAATTAAATAAAAATTGCATACTTTAGACCCTTAAATGACCTCTAGAGCCTAATCTAAGTGGAAGATTTGCAACAACTTGCCTAGAAAGAGAGATTTTCCATTGAGGTGAATAGTGCCCAATTCAAGTGTATGTGATATTTTTTCCAATTTTTATTTTTTGTTTTAGGTAGCTTAGGTAATTCTAAGAGAAACCATGTTTTTAGATTTTAATTTAGAGCTTTGTAGTATTTTTAGGCCTTAAAGTGGTGGAAAAATGGTGTTCTCAAACCTTAGGTATATGCAATTACTATAATTAATGCATGCCATATGAATTTGTTTGTGTTTATATGTGTACATGTGTATGGAATTCTTAAAAGTTAGGGTTTTGTATGAAATTGATGCAAATTGATGATGTAGTTATGTTTATGGCATGGAAGTAATGGTGTATGCAAGATTTGGGTGAGAAAATAAGTGTAAGTATGTCCACTTGTAATGGCCAAAATATGTGTGTGTATGTTGTGGTATGTGTACATGTATATGGCATGGGATAAAAATAAGGATGGAAATATGAATGGGAAAAATAAAATGTAATGAACAATGGTTTAGTGATTTATGACCTAAATTGTTGTGTAATAATGTCACATGAAATGGCATAAGAAAATGGTGATTAGCATTTAGAAGTAATGGCATAACTATGATACTTGAACCAATGATAGTACTGATGTATAATGGTTAAAGAAAGAATGAGTTAATGCTAGGTATACATAATGACATGAAAATTATGATAACAAGAAATGACCATATGAGTAGTACTTGATACAAAATGACCAAATGAATAATAAAATGAGGGAAAATGACTAAATGAATAGCAATTTTATAGAAAAGGACCTATAACTAAGAAAGGTGCTTAAGTGCACTACTGTTATGTATGTGAGGTACTACTAATGCTACATTAATTAAAATATGACTATTAACTAAGTAATAAGAATTAATCAGAAGTTAGGCCCATCAGTTAGACACCCACTGGATGGGTTGACCAGTTAACTATGGAATTAATAGCTACTAGGTAGTTTAGTCCTTCTAGAGCCACTATTATTTGATGGATGTGGCGAGTGCAGCTATCGAGGTTCTATTGTTGAGCCCTACAAACTCTGGCATTGAGAGGTCCCATGCAACTGACCCTTACTACCCAGTGGATTGATTATGGATATTGGGAGTTCCTATAGGGCTAATCCCTGTTATCCACTTACTTGATGATGGACATTATGACTCGGGATATTAAGAGGTCCCATGAGGCTTATCCCTACTATCCCCTTTGTAGATATTAGGAGGTCTACAGACTAATCCTAGCTATCTGCTAGTTTGGTATTTAGAGGTTCCATGGAGTTAATCTCGACTATCGAACTAAGTAGGTGCAGCTACCAAGGTCCAAAATATGGGCCACTACAAAGTATAGATCCCATTATCTGATGTCTTAAAGTGTAGTTTATCTATCATAGGCCTAAATGACAAAGAAATAGTAGTAATGTAATATCATATGACTAATAATAATGTTTAATAAGTAAAGATAATAACAAGATAATGAAACTTACCAAAAAAATGTCAGAACATGTTACTTATGTAACAAGTCATTGTAAATAGTAATATCTAAAGGATAAACAGGGGATAATGTTGTATGTAATGACTTTCACTACTTATGTTCTAATATACCTCATATCATTTATGTTTGTATACAAGCATGACATGCATTTATTATATCAATTCCACCACTGAGTGTATACTCAAAATGTCAGTGTTTCGATGCCTAGGTTGTAAACACGATTAGCTGGCTAGCCTTATCACATGTAGTATAGCTATTTGCTTTTTGGGTAATCTTTATGTACTTTTGATAGATGTTAGTAGTGGCACTTATGTACATATGTAGATGTATATAATGATAGGGTCCTAGATATTGTATAGTGTGAACATGTTTTAATGGCTGCTTAACTAAGCTAAATAGATACATGTTTGTCTAAGTAGTTCATATAGCATGACTGTGATGTATGTTTAGATGTTATGGGTCTAAGACCC
Source organism: Hura crepitans (assembly GCA_948208565.1). Classification (NCBI taxonomy): domain Eukaryota; kingdom Viridiplantae; phylum Streptophyta; class Magnoliopsida; order Malpighiales; family Euphorbiaceae; genus Hura; species Hura crepitans. The sequence continues at coordinate 7,182 of CANXYI011481404.1, forward strand.
TATGTTGATGTAGTTGACTATGTGTCATGTGATTTGGGGGACCAGAAGGGACCAGGAGTTTTAGAATACATGAGTGACAATTTTAGAAGTGTTTTTATGCATGAAAATTTTTTGGTTTTTCACCCAGGTAGCTGTTATGCTGTCCAATTATCTATAAAATGGATAATAGATAAAAAAATTGTGTTTTATCAAACCAAAATAGTCAGTATTAGAATGTTATACTATAATATTTACAAATCAGTTATGACATGACACTAAGTTAAAAGAAGTCATAAGTGTTCAACGAATGAGACCTCAGGAAATTTAAGGATGGGTGACCTATGGGAAGTAACACTTTTTGCCTGTTTTCTTCAAGAATGGACAGGGGTGTTACAATATCATTAATAATGACTACAATAGACTAATCCAACAATGGCCAAAAGATATAGTTTATAAGATCCATAAACTTTATTAGGGCATTAGTAAGCCCAAGTGGCATTGCCAAAAACTCATAGTGGCCATATCTTATTCTAAAAGTTATCTTATTCACATCTACCTCTTTCACTCTCAATGCATAAATACCCCGATCTCATATTAATCTTGGAGAAGACATCGGCCCCTCTATCGATCTGGGGTAAAGGATACTTATTCTTAATGGTGACCTTATTCAACTATTTGTAATTGACTTATAGCCTTAAGGAGCCATCTTTCTTTTTAACAAATAAAACTAGTGCTCCCCATGGTGACATATTAGGTTTAATAAAACCCTTGTCTAAAAATTCCTACAACTATTAATTTAACTCTTTTAGATCTACAGGAGCTATCCAATAAGGAGATATAGACACTAGTGCTATGCCTAGCAACACATTAATCAAAAATTCAAGCCCGCATTTTTGTGGTAAACTGGGTAGCTCTTCTAGTAAAACATCTTCAAACCCTGCTACTACTGGTATCTTGCTTGCTTCTAATTCCACTCTTCTGGTGTCAATCATATGGGCTAAATATGCTTGACAATCCTTCTTTATCAATCTTTTAGCCGTGACTACTGATATCACATTGGACATAAAAGTTTGATCTTTCCCTTATAACCATCACTTCTATCCCATCAATAGCCTCAAGCATGATCTGCTTCTTCCTACATCTATAATTGCATGATACTTGGATAATCAACTATGCCCAAGATCAAATTAAACTCATTGAAAGGAAACTCAATGAGATTAGTTGCAAACTCATTTCTTTATATTGATAAGGGATAATCTTTATAAACTTTGTTCATAATAACATGATGAATTATCAGGTTACTAGCCATTATCTCAATATCAAGCATCTCTGATACTACCCTCAGTCTAGTGCCTGTGTAGTGCAGATGTAAAAATGTGTAGAACTTGAATCTATCAAAGCTAAAGTAGGGAAATCAAAGAGTTGGAAAGTACCCCTATCACATTCAGTGCATTAGCTTCTTCTCTAATTCAAATGGTATATTGTCTTACTAGTGCTTCACTTTCTATCTTGTCCCTCTAGCTACCCCCAGTTCGGTCTTTTTGTGTAACACATGTAAGTCAAGGTCTTATAAACAGTACCTTTTGGGCTCGAGTGAAGTTCCCTATGGTGTGGGGCATCATTATGAGTCCAACGACTGGTGTATTAGTTATAAAACTTTGACAGGCCTAAAAATAGGGAAAATGAATGAATTTAAAATTTTAGTAGAATCAATAAATCATTTCAGGTCAAGAACTAGTGGATAAGGAGATAAAATGAGTTTATGCTAGGACAGCCCTAGGCTGTGCCCGAACGGACTCGAAAATACTATACCCTAAAGCTCAAAAATTCCAATAAGTATGATAGAGGAGGAATTTTAATTTTCTGAGGTCGATAGATATTTTTTTGAATATTTTAATTTGGCGAGGTGAATAGTGCGAAAAAGTTAACTGTTGAATTTTGACTTGAGATTTTATATGGACCTTAATTGCACTAATTGAGGATTTTTAAAACTAAAATGAGAATTTTTAGAGGTCTAAAGAATTTCTTGTGAATTTCTGAAGCCAAAAATGGCATAAAATGAATTCTAGGCATTAGATTGCCATATGCCATGATCTTAAGCAACCAAGCCTCCATACTTAAGGGGTTACACATGTGAACACCCCACATATGCCACCAAGCCATCTTCAACCTTAGGAAGCCGTTGAAGTTGATGCCACTTTCTCTCTCTTTCATTCCATTTTCTTTATTTTTCTCTCTCCTCCAATCCCTACAAAATTTATATGAAATAACCCCTTCACACTCTATAGATTCTATTTCTCCAATTAGAATTGAGAAAGGATGCTAAATTTGGAAGATATATCACTTGAGCGAATAGTGACATTTTTATGTGTAAGTGTCCATAATCCACATTTTATTTTTGATATAGGTAGATTAGAGTATTCTAAGAATTTTTATAGTTTTAAATTTCAATTTAGAGCTCTAGGTAATTTTTGGGAATTTTTCTAAGTTGGAATTTTCTATGTTTAGGGTTTAACCATTCAAGTGAGGAAAACCAAGGGAACAATCACAAAAGTGGTGGAGAAAAGGGTGTTCTCAATCCCTAGGTATGTAGAACAGGATAAATTTAATATATCTTATGTGTATGCCATATATATGTGTGTATATCTTGTATGGACATTCATGGTTTTGGGAGTACGCATGACAAATTGGTGAAATGGTGTTATAATCATGTTATTGGCATCAAAATATTAGGATTGACATGTTAATTTGAAAAGAAATGTACATGAATGGATGTGGGCAAGTGTTGGCTGAAATGTATGGGGAATGGAATATGGTGTGTGTAATTATGTTCATGGTATGTTAGGTAAGGAAATGGTGAGGTTAGAAAGTGTAAAAATCCTAATCTAGACATGAATATTTGTGGTAGCATAATTGGAATGAAATTTTGGGTAAAATAGTGGTCAATGTTGTAAGCACTAAATGAGTGGTAAAATGGCATAATTGGATACTTTGGGAATGTCATTATGGGTTATGAATGAGCAAGTGATAAATGATGGAATTTGAACTTAATATGGATTAGTAATGGAAAAGTATGAAAAATAAAAATGACCAAATGAATAGTATCGATTTCGTAAAGTTACCAAATGAATAGTAACTTTACGACCATAGGTGAGATTTT
>CANXYI011481548.1:0-11808 GCA_948208565.1 Hura crepitans
ATTAATTAAAACAAAAAAAAAATCTAAAGTAAGAAAAAGAGATAAATAAATAAATATATTTTTTTGGCCTTTGCTTCTTTTAGCTAGGGTTTCTTAACGTGAAAATTGAGCAATTTCATGCACTGAATTTAAATAAAAAAATTTTCTTTCCATCAATTTCTTCCCTTTTAAAATCATTATTTTCTGTAATATTTAATATTTAAAATATATTAATATGATTATTCTTCATTCATGCTTCAAGTTCGAAGTAACATTTATACAAATAAGTATCCCCTTCGTTATATGATTTAGATATAAGATCTAGAGGATAATTATTTAAAACTATATATTATGCAACAATAGTAAAAAATGATTTCAAAATAATTTGAATTTACATCACGTTTATTTTTAAATATTTAAATATGAAAAAGGACATTTAGTTACTTGAGAATAATAATTATGTTTTTCTTAAAAAGCAAAAAAAATCTTGAAAAATAAAAAAGAAATGAATGCATGGGGTGGGCGTAATTGAAACAAATGGTCAAATCATGAAATTAACAGCATGCACATATAGGCACTAGAAAAGAAAAGAGTTAGCAGTCAAAACTGAAGTTGGAATCAATCAAAGTGAAGCTTTAGATGGTCGCATTCAGTCCATGGACACCAAAGACAATTGATGGATCCCACCTAAAGCAAACAGTACATTTTGTCACCTATAACCACTACATTCTCAATCACTATTAACCATGGCATCATGGGTCCCTCATCTCACTACACCAAAATATTTATTATTTTTACAAATTAATTCAATTAACATCAAATAAATTATATAAAAAAACCCAGAAATTTAAGTAAATATTTTTAGATAATTAAGAAAAATACCATTAAATCTGCTTTGGTTTGTAAAGGATTATTTTGATGCAAAAATCAAATGCAGGCCCAGTTGTTAGCACAATTATTTTCATGGAGAAGCAATGTCTCTGTCAATTATACTTTGAGAGAATCAGCAAAGTGAAAGCAAGTGCATAGGTAAAATTGTTTTTGCTTTATAAAATTTTGAATATTCCCTTTTTCCTTCACTTTGGTTCCCTTTGAATAATTATAGATTGCTTATTGCTTTTCTTCTGTGTCAATAACTCTCCCAAATTTGGGCCATCTTTATCATTATTATACCATTATAAAATCAGAAATTTTGATTTTAAATTTTAAAGAGGGAACGCTTTATTTCGTTTGTGGGCTTATTCGATGCGAATTTAGATTAGTTAACCAATTAAATTTTGAAAGCTGAATGGTATAAATAAAAGAAATAAAATTTTCAGATTCTGTTGAAGAAAAAAACATTGAGTAAACAGTGGATATTGGAATCTTTGGGATACAAATGGAATACGTTTTGCATCATTGTTTTTCCAATGGAAGAGATATTTTGATATATAGAAAATAAAAGAGGAAAAACAAGAAAAGGAAAAGGGGAAAATAAAAGAGAAAGGCAAAATGGGGAGTTTCAATAAAGAGGGGATAGCTGAAGCTGGAAATAATGGAATAACAAGTCTTCGAGGTTTACATTTTGACCAACTTTTTCCTTTTATTATGCAGCTGCTATTCCAATTCTCTCTCAAAAATAAACATGCAGCTGAAATGATATTTACAATTAATAAATACATAAATCTGGCCTCCATTCTCTTGGAGAAGGGTAAAGGGGACGAGGCAAACTGTAAAGAAGAGCAAAGACAACTTCGATCTGCTGATTCGATTCTCTCATTGGGAATCACACCCATGCATGACCACGACCTCCTCCTTCATGTTCTTCTTTTCTTTTCTTTCCCTAATATAAACGTGGTCGGCATCTTGAATTTGTCCCATGGATCCCTTAAATTTTCTTAATTAATAGACTGTCAATTTCTATTTTTATTATCATTTAATGTATTAAATAAATACATAATATTTTTATTAAGAAATAATATTGATATTAATGCACGTATTTTTTAATAAAAATATTATACATGTTAAGTATTAATAAAATCAATAATTCAGAGAGTTAACTGGTCCTTAAATCAGTGATTAGGACGAATTAAAAGAGTGACATGTGAATTAAGTTTTTTTTTTTTTTCTGTCACCCACCAAACCTTTCTTCCCTCTTCCACTCTATGTTATTGTGTGGACATGTGTTGTGGTGATGATTTAAAACTACATTATTTCCAATTTATTAATTAATTTATTTGCTCTCATTTTTATCCATTTATTATAATTATGTTCCTTAATCAATGTAATTTTGATGGAAATTTCGCTGTGTTTAGGCAGGTAAGAGGGCCGATCAGGCCAATCTTACGAAAATTAATTCACGTTTTCACACACAATTGCTAGTAAGAAAATTCTAATATCATTAAGGTCCTGTCTCCTAGTGCTTGTGCTTCTCTAATACTCAAAATGTTCTAATACCCTAACCAAGAGTACGTTTGCATTAGCATCTCTCTCTAGTTTTCATTGCACTTGTAGTATTTCAATGATTGAAATGACTTTATTTATCAACCAAACGTATAATAAACTGTCACGTACACATACATGTATATATACAACTACTAAATTTTAATACTAAATAGAGTCAATTATATGGATTTTTTGCTTTCATATCTTTTTGTCCAAGGTAAGATTTATTTTAATACCAAGTGTGTAAAGATTCTTAGACAATACATGTTTTCATGTGATCTTAAGCCTACCTCTCATTTTCTTTCTTTGTCCTACTATCGAATTCTTACATTTCTTCATCAGAGCATTTAGAGGTCTCTGTAATACAATCAAACCACTTTAAACGACATTCTCTTATCTCTAATGTGTACTACATGGATCTTTTATTGAATGCATTCAATCAATTCTAATTTTGACCAATCTTGTATGTCTGCTCCACTTTAACATCCCCATTTTTACCGCATTCTACTTGTGTATGTGTATATGTTGTACTTTTATTAACAAACACTTAGTCGTATACAGCATAGTTGGTCTCACTGTTATTTTATAAAACCTTTCATGAAGTTTACTAAGTATCCTTTTGTCACATAATACAATTGTGACACTTCTTTATTTCAACCATTCTGTACATGAGTTACATTCTTATCTATCATTCTATCACCTTAAATATGAAACCCAAATGCTTAAAATAGATACATTTTAATCCCAAGCATGAAACTGATCACTTTCTATGATATGGATTCTCTACTATCTACCATACGTGCGAGTGTATAAACAGGAAATATCCTATGTAAATATAGTCAATGCACAGTGAAGATGTGCACAAGCCATTCCTTATAAAAGACATCTCTTCAGTTAATTAACTTTTATTTTTCGTCGAGACCAAAACAAGTATTTCTCAACCACTAGATTTGCATCGAACTAAACTGATCATAGTGCTTTGCAAGCCAACAATTTTCTACACGTTGAAGCCACCAACAACATCACGTGTCATAAAACTGAGGGCACGAATCTCTTGTATGTAAAGTATTTCAGAAAAGTAAAAGAAATGGAAAGCATTGCAGAAAAGTAAAAGAAATGTTGACTATGTCATCAATTTGTTTATAATAGTTTATCCAATTCCAGTGATGCATACAAGCATGCATTCTTTTCCAAAAATTACTTGTCCCAAATTAATGGCTTAAAATAGTAACCTAAAACTCAAAGCTTGAAATATGGCAATGAATTCTTTTCTATAATGCACGTCATCTTACAATAATAGAATACAAGAGAATATCTTCCTATGAGAGACATTTTAAGTTAACCGAAAGAAAAAAAATATTCATTAAACAATCCCATTCATAGTGCTTAAAGGAAAAAGTCAAGAACTGTTAAGAGGGCAGGATTACATTGACTGAGAAAGAAATTATATATACACACCCAACATACTTGAGCCCATTGCAGATTCTCTAGCTGCTCTAAAAAAATTCTCCTCTCAATCGGTCGTCAATGCACAGCAAATGGCTCATTTGATGCAGCAATTATAATTTTGCTAACCTTGGACACCACGAGCCAAAAGCGTTACAAAAAATCTCTGGGAGACCGACAATGTATTCCTAGAGAAGAAAGCAATCATCATTCAAGTTATCCATATCAGACTTCAAAAGGAATACACATCAGGAAACACCCCAGACATTGAGGTTACAAACTTATTTAGTCTCTGAATTTTATGCAGTCTCATAATTGCACAATTACCTATAACATAGAAATAGATAAAATGAAAAAAGAGCTAGAAATGCTACAAACATGAGACTTACAAAATTCCGATGAGGATGATTCAAAGCCCATCAAGACCCCATTCTGCTTCGGCTACTAGGACTAGCAACAGTCCTCAAGCCATGGGAATTGGATGAGCTATGCAAGTCTCCCTGGAAAGATGACGCACTTCCATGGAAGCCATGAGACGGAACATACCGGGGGGATCTAGAAGATGGTTCACATCCTCTCGCAGTTTCAGACTCCAACATCTTGGCTTCATCAGTCAGCATCGCTAACTGATAGTGAAAGCAGCTCAGTCAAGACAAATTATAACAATTAAGGACAAATGGGTAACAGACAACAGAATGTCATATAACATTGGCTATTCGAGAGTTAAATAAGATTAAAGATATGAAAACATGGTGGAGGTATAAGAAATTGGAAAAAAGACCATCAGAGTATCAAACTTGAAGATAAAATAGTTCAAAAATCTATTTGAGTGGATAAGAAACAGATATCATAACTATCCAAATTATAAGGGAATGAATAATTTAAATGCATTGCAAATTTCTGATCCTATAGTGAGAACTTAAACGACAGTCCTAGCCATTCAGCACTAGCATTTCCTCAGGATGAGGCTGCTTTCAGGCCTCCAACCCGAAAACTCTTACTTCCAAAAGAGAACAAGTATCAGTACACTAATTTCCTTTGGAAGGAGGACAAGTATGGGTACACTAGAGTGAATAACTTAAATGCGTTGCACATTTCTTATCCTAGAGTTAAAAACTCCAAAGACCGTTCTAGCCATTTAGCATAAGCATTTTCTTGGAATAAGGCTGCTACCCGGAAATTCATGGTTTCAAAAGAGAGCATCTGTATGCTAATGTCTATTGGAAGGAGAACAATTATATCAGTATGCTAATTGCAAGCCTTTTCACAAATGCCAATCAGATACACCTTTAGTTTCATTCTTACCCGTATTTCGTTCTCTCTCAAGCGATCTTGGAGTGCCTTTATGGCAGGACTTAAACTGTACATGTTTCAAAAGAACCACACAAGTACTGTCAGCAAAAAAACAAGATAAGGGGATAAAGGCCAAGGAATTGAGAGAAAAGCGGTGCTAACCAGTACTCAATCAATTTGCACATCGAAGCCTGATATGTGGCTGTGTGATGTATGAAGGCAAGAGGATGTACTTTTCCATCCCTATTTAAGATTACAATAATTTGAAAAAAATAAATAAATAAAGCAAATATATAAAAATGAAACATTTGAGCGACTATTATCAGGATCACCTCAAATTTTGCAAGATAGCTTGGTTATATGCTCCCCGCTCCTCCTCATATAATACATGTTGCAAATCCGCAAATGATGTTAAAGGTGAATCGAGATTAAGCAGAACCCAGGTGGGCAGAACATGAAGAGGAATTTCTTTTCTAATGTACTCTGCACCACTGTTGACACAAAAAAAAAAAAAAGGAAGAAGAAGAAGAAGAAGAAGAAGGGTTCAAAACTTTGCATACAGATTTGTCTTCTGCTTATGTAAGAGGTGTTGATTGGTTAATCAAATGGCATCACAAGCATATAAATGCTCAATCATAATTGCTAACTCGCTCTAGTTGCACAAACTACTGAGATTTTATGATAAGAATAACATAAAATAACTGATTGTATCTCCATTTGAAGAAAATAGTTGAACTAAGTGACCAAGAACATACTGCAGTACCAATATACCTCATGTCCAAATTTGAGCGGTGCATAGCCTCTTGCATGCTTTCCGTCATATCCATGGGATCCATATCAACAACTGTGCTGTCTGAATTGCCTGTATGATAGCCTCCTCCTGTTTTCTCTCTCCCAATATAGTTGGCATCAGCATTTGCAAAGAAATCCACCAGCTCCAAAGATCTTCCTCCATCCTGTCAAACATATCTGGAATGCTTAAAGAATATGCCAACAAAGGGGAAATGTTACCATCCCAAGGTCTGAAGCACATATCCTAAGATCTAAAAGTTTAAGAAAACAAAATTTGCAAGAACAGTAAGATGATATAATTTGCATTGTTGATACTGGTTTATAAGAGCTCCTCTAATACCTGACAGGTTCTAACTAGTAGCCCAATTCAACACACGCTAAACAAGTTAGGGACTCTTAGTTCAAAGCAATTCAACCAAGATATCTCTCTCTTGCTACTTTCTTTGTCATTTTCATTTTACTGTCTTTCCTTTATTATTTTCCTGCTTTTCTAAGAAAATCATGCTCATCAATGGGCAGAAAACCATAATACAAATAAAAAACTTGCTAATACCATTCACCTTTAACCATTTTATGAGGCCCTTGAATAGAGCTCACAAGAAGAAGCTGAATTCCTGATTTAAAGAACCCAGAAAAAAAAATAATAGTCACACATGCATCTAAGAAAATATATCACAGAAATTAGGGCTATGTCCTTTCTTTTTCTTTCTTTCCACTGGAAAAAAATATATATGTGCAATCCATCGGCCCATATACATTGCCCTCTGAAATAAAGAGAAGCATGGCGAAAAGTAAGTATGTGACTACAGCATGCATCAGATGTAGCAAAAAACGTAGCATCCTCTGCACTAGAGATCCATCCAAACAAAAATTAAAGACAATGTTACTGTTATAGGAACATCCAGAGACATTTTAGGCAGATTTTTAGTGATATTCGGATTCCTAAATTAGTGATTTAATTCCTGCAAATTAGTCATATTATTTCCTGTTTTAATATTACCTAATAAGAGAGGAATTAACAGCTTACTAGTTGCAAAAGAATTCCTATTTTATTAAACTTGTAACCTTTATTTAAAGAGGCTGAATTTATTCGATAAAATGAGTAAAAAGTTCAATAGAAATTCTAAGAGATCCGATTCTCTCTCTAACAAGTCCAAGGTTCTTGCTCCCTTTGACGAGCTTGAAGGTACAAGCTCCCTTTGATAAGCTTTATTTTTTACCCCATGTCCCAATCCGTAATATGGGGCCACAACAATTGGTATCAGAGCCAAACACCTTAGGCCACATAGACAAGAATGATGTGGTGAAAGCCTTTTCCCAAGAGATGTGGGCTGTTATTGAAACGAGGTTTGCATTATTCGAATAAAGAATAGTAGGTCAAATTGAACAATTGTCACTCTAGTTGCAGGAAATCCTCACTGGTTTTAGGCGAAACCAAGGGAGAGAATCAGATGAGAATAAGAGCATCTATAATGTTGACAAAAAGCTGCACTACATAGCAGAAAATCAAATGTATCAGCCAGCAGAGAAGGAGATACCAACATACAAAGCTGGATATTTCAACATTTGGGAGGTCAGGCGATTCATTGGCCACAAACTGAGTGTAATACAGAAAGCTGAATTTCTTCTAGACCATCAATTGGTATCATCGGATTTTATCTCCTACTCTACAGCCTTTGATTTGGGAGGGACAGCAATCATCCAACCACAGAAACAGACCTCAATCTCCCTTGATACAAGAACTAATGGTGCCGGGGCAGCAAGACTAGTTATTGACTGGAAATCTTGATTTATTTGAAAATTCAACATGTTTACCACTTATTCGTATTTGTAATCATCAATTGAAGGAGCATCATATGGGCCTGAGATGTTTTGAGTATGGGCCTGAGATGTTTTGAGCTTGAGGACAAGCTCTTTTTCCCAGAAGGGAGCAATGTTACTGTTATAGGAATATCTAGAGATATTTTAGGCAGATTTTTAGTGATATTAGGATTCCTAAATTAGTGATTTAATTCCTGCAGATTAGTGATATTATTTCCTGTTTTAATATTACCTAATAAGAGATAAATTAATAGTTTCCTAGTTGGAAAAGAATAGCTATTTTATTAGGCTTGTAGCCTCTATTTAAAGTGACTGAATTTAATCAATAAAATAAGCAGAAAGTTTAATAGAAATGCTAAGAGAACCTGCCTCTCCAACCAGTTCTAAGGTTCTTGCTCCTTTTGACATGCTTGATTTATTGTCTGGAGTTCTGATCTGTAATATGGGACCACAACAGACAAAGGCCTATGCAGGATTCTATTCATAGGAAACACCCTCTGTATATTTTATAAATTTTATTTTGACTGGGAACACAAGTGTGAACCTTAGGTTACTGTCCAATATAAAAGTGGAGAAGAAAAAATATAAATAAATAAGAGAAACAGCAGCCAGTAGCATTAATTTTCTTAAATGATTAATATGTATAATCTTCCAATCAGACCTAGTTCTATCTCACTCATGCATAAGTATAGATATTGTTAACACATGTATTAGCAAGCTGAAGCATATTCTATGTTTAAAGGGAATGTAAAGCAATGAATTAGTTAAATCCCATGCAAACTAAAACAACATAGGAGGCAGCCATGTATTACCTTTTTGGCTCTTATGTCCATTTAATTTTATATTTATTTATTTCTAACAAGGGACTAAACTTAAGATGCAGGCAAATAAATAAAGGAACTTGATGATGGGTTCATATAACATGAGAGTAAGTCACTATTAAAATGAATCTCCCTAGAGTGCTTATTCTGCAGTAGGCATGATTTATCCCCTAAAAAAGAGCAATAGCAAAAGGTCTAATCCCAACTTTTCAATTGGTTGCTTGAATATCACTGCAATGCAAAAGTACTGTGGCAAAATGAAGTCATGAAACAGAAAGTGAATTGCTAGAAGTACAACTGCGTGTTTGTGTGTGTTGGCTACAGCAATTACCATATGGAAGTAGCAATTTGGGGGGGGGGGGGGGACGGGGGACTCAAGAAATCACAATCAGGATAATAATACTCTGATTGAAGCAACTATTTTACCAAAATTCCATCCTCATTCATATCAAGTAAATCCCAATTTTAAGAAGAAAATTTGTACTTTTCTTGATCCTGTAGCTCTTCTTGAATCAGCAGTATCCTGTTCAAGGCTTGCAGATCCAGATTTCACAACCATATTCTCTGAGGAACTTAAAGATGATTCAACATCTACGTAACTTCTATTTACTGGTGATACAGAAACAGGTCTGGCTATGTTATTCTGCTTTCCATCGGAGGACTGGAAAGCAATGACTTGGATTCTACCAACCTGAAATCAACCAAACCTAATTACATTTTGGTCATAATGGGAAAAAATTGCTATAAAACTCATTATACAGAAACCAACTAACTCTGACCTTATTTAAATTTTCACTGAAACAGGAAAAAATTAGACCAATAAACCCAGGATCTAGAAGTTGATACATTGCTTGAGTCCGCACATCTGCAAAGGACAGTGTCCAATTATGAAATAAATGTACTAATATACAAATGATGCCAAAAAGATTGTTTATGAAGTCAATTTCTCTTTATCATAAAACAATAAAACAGTGTACACAAACTGAAGCATTGACCATTTGATTAGGAGAAAAATACTGTAAGCTCTTCAAATATTTTAATCCAACATGACATACTTCATAAACTTACCAACATGAGAGGGAAAAACCGTAATATGAGGATGTGAATGATACCACCCAATGACCCTAGTTGTCTGTCCTGTTGATGCAGTCATTCTGTGTTACTCAGTTAAGCATACAATAATACCAGCAATTTATAACACAGTTATGCACACTGCAGCAGGCAAGTGACACTTGTCAAAGCAGATATTGAAGTTATGGAATTGCAAATGCAAATCTCGGCGGTGGCCTGAAAAATCAGTCCTAGACAAGACCTGAATTAGGATTAAGCAACAGCATATGCAGAGATGGAAAACAATTTTAATATACATGTAATATGCATGGAGACAAATTCTATATTGATGAGGACGGAATTTCGCTTTATGGGTATCATCAAGCAAAACTTCATTTCCTTTTCCCTTAAAAAAAGGAAGAACTAAGGATATCTCAGCCTGAGCTGATGCAGCAGCTAACTGTTCTGGATTTGTCTCCACACGGTCTTTTCGCCTATCAGATCTTGACTGAGGTGATGCTCCCCAGATCATTGCAATGACACTCCCATTTTTCGAGTACTGAAAATTCCAATATTAGGCCAAAAAAATCAAAATATGAACATAAATTCTCCCAACCTATGTTCCAAAATTCAAAATTCTATATCCCCAACAAAGACCAAAAAAAAAACAAAAAAAGGATAGAAAGGGAGAAGAAAAGAAGGAAATGCCAAAGGTGCAGATGAAAAGTGCTCAAAGAATCATATTCAAGGACTAAAATCTCTGACATGCAAATGTAGAAATGCTCAATTAGGAGACAATGACAGACTGCATTATGAATGTTATACCACCACTATTTACATGAATGTAACCTACTGTATACATAAAGCTTTGCTGAGTACATTTAATAAGTTTACAGATTTCCTTTTTCTTTTAATTTAGCATAGCATGCTGAAGAAGCATACAAGAAGAAAACCACTACTTTAAAATGCATCATAAAATGGTAAGATTCATGGCTGTAGCAAACCTAAATTCCATTGCAAAATAAAATATAGTCACAACACAGTGAAATGAACTTTATAGATAAGAACAAAAAAGACTGTAAAATTGACTGGGTTTAATTGAAATGGATGGCTCTACCTTTATCTTGTCCAATACTTATATTAGTGAGAAGCTCTGACAGTGAACTTTAATGAAGCCAATATGACTAAAACTTAACCCATAAAAACAACACAAATGACGAAAGTTTGAGGTTTTAGCGCCCAGATTATTAAAAGCAAACTCTATATCAAGCCCTACTTTTTACATAATGTGAATAAACCTATGCCTTGTTTGTTTGGAGGGAATGGAGAGTAACTGAGTGTAAAATGAAATAAAATTAGTTTACTTTCTCTAATTTGGACAGAAAATATGAAGGGAAATTAAAGTAAAAGAAGGTTAAGGAAAGTAAATAATTTACTTTATATCCTCACTTTTATTTCCTTCCTAATTGAAGAGAAAGGAGAGCAAATAGAGTCGACATTCTATTTTTTTTCTTTTACAATTAGGAGGTAAATTCAAATTCCCTTGATTTTTATTAATGCAACCAAACAATGGAAAGTAAATTGAAGTAAATCTCATTTATTTTTACTCCGTTTTCTTCACTAAAGTAAATTTAGTTTCTCCCCTAATTTACTCTCATCCAAAAATAAGCTGAGTTCCAGCACTAATTTCAACTAATCACAGAATATTGCAATCATGTCTTCCACATGGTAAATTCAAAAAATCTCATTTCAGAAATGAAACCTGAAACAACAAGGAGATTAATAAGCGCACTCACATCATTTGTCTGAAACAACTAAGAATAATTCATCTCAGAAAAATTCCAAGAGATAGCAAAAGTTCCATTACCTAGAGCAAAATAAGAACAAACAACAATTTGAAAAATTCATCTCACAAACGAACCAAAAGCTGAAGGCCTAAAAGCTTTTGTTACATTACAGAAAGTGCTCAAAAGATTAGCCAAAGCAAGAAATAAACTTGAATACTTAACGACCAAAAAACCTTAACAATTTAAATTTGCAGAAAAAGAAATAACATCTTAATGTGAAAGCAGCATTGTTAATAGTCCATCCAACAAAAATACACAGAAGTAGAGAACAAAACTAAGATTTGTAAACCTATTTAAATATTGTTAATAAAGAGTAGTAAGAAAACATTTATCAA
>CANXYI011481631.1:0-17870 GCA_948208565.1 Hura crepitans
AAATAAGGTTAAATGTAGTAGGCCCACATAACAATCATAGTGCAATCATAAATACTTAGGGTCACACAACTTAGGGGAAGTTGTTAAGCTTAACTATATAGGCTTTATGGTTTCATTTGAAAAGGTTTTATGGCTCCTATAAGCAGGGGTTCCTTCTAACGGGTTTTCCCACTTAAGGGTAATAGCGATTGATTAGTTCACCATTTGATATTACCCTAAAGGTACGAGGCTTGTGAGTGATGGATATGCTAGCAATTCCCCATTCTTAAATGAAAATTTGGTTTATGATTTGCAACACCATACAAGGTAAAAAGGAACACAATTTATATAAAATGAAATACATTGGACTGATAAACATTAGAATATTAGAAGGTATATTATTTGGGCACTTTCAGATTCAATTCTCAGTCCCCAATGGAGTTGTCACTATAGATTTTTTATGTACCGGGGACAAGGTGATTAGTGTTTAGAGTTGGCTCTACACCAAGACCACTGATTTTTTGCCTAGAAAAGGGTTCGAAAATATATCTTGTTTATGCTCCAATAATGTACCTCCTTTTATATTCTAATGTTTATGAATCCTGTATCATATAAGCAGCATTATATTAAAAGCATATGTGTCACCTTCTTCTTTTATAATCTAATGTTTATCAATCATGTATCATGTAAGTAGCATTATATTAAAAGCATATGTGTCACCTTTACATACAAGGAAAATAAGCTGTAATTGATTACAATATACAATAAAGCATAAATATAAATTATACATCCATAAATCTAGTCTTTTTTTAATTGTTATTTGACCTAACAATTGCTTATGATTCTATATGAATTGGCGGTAAGTGCCCAACTCCTATCACTAAGAGATGGGCCTTTATTAAAATACATTTTAATGTAACTTTTATTAAGGAAAACTCAAAACCATTTTATTAAAAAAATACCAATTAATTAAATAGAAAAATCATTAATGTGGAATTATACTTTTACGTGTAAGACAAGTTACTAGAATCATCAATTATAATAAAAAATAAATAAAAGAGATGAAAGGTACAAAACCAAATAAATAAACATAAAGATAAATAATTGGTCCACTTCTATGTCAATAAGTCCATGCAAATGGCATATGGTCATTGGGATTAGTCCTTGTGAACTACATGATAAAGATTAGACTTAGTATGTTTAAACCTATCTCCAGAGCCAGATCATCAGCTAATGTCCACTTGAAGAACACAATTAGAGTAATAATACATGGTCCCAAAGGACCTCAAATTATGTATAAAAGTATCCAACATACAGTGTTAATTAATTAAAAAAATTATTGAAACACATCAATCATGGCGGCATTATAAGCACGTATGGATGTCAATAATACCAAAACTAGAAAACACAAGTCCGTATGGACATACAGACCTATATAAGAGGAATTCGTGCATACATCATAAATGACATGTTAACAAATAGTATTATCAAAGAAAAATATGACTCATATCAATGTTAACGTGATGACATTTCAAGCTTTTATCTAATACTTACATGGTGACATATCCAAAAAACTATACATTGTATTTTAGATGTTTGTGGACCTAATAATCATGCAACTACTCATTATTACTGTTGCTATAAACTACTAATACTTACAAAAGGGAGTCTATGTAGACTCTATATCGATTCCAGAATACAAACAACGTGCAGATTAAAGATTAGAGCGTGTAAGGTTCGATTATGAAGGCATATTTATCATAAATATACATTAATCACATGTATATTTATAAAGGCAGATTTATCATAAATGTTTGTCATAAATATACATTAATAAATCAAGATGCGGCCCATGGGCCTTTCATATTTGACTGGGTTAATAATAGTCTGTATGGACTTACCTTTGGCTTAGTCATTTATTAGTCTGTGCGGACATGGATTTGGGTTCTTATGTCTAATATTATTAGCCCATCTTTGATTTTCATCACGATTCCTAAAATAAGGCATTTACAGTACTCAAGAAATTGTTAAAAATATGGCATTGTGAATTAGTTATTCTAACAAATGAGAATGGAAACATGGTTACAACATTGCCAAGGATAGAGATATACAATATTACAAATAATTCTATTAAAAATGACTTTTATGGGAAGCAATTTGTCTTCAGTATTGAATATAGACTTAGAGGAGAATATTTAAGTTGTAATTACAAGTTGTTTGAGTCTAGAGGCATTATTTATTGCCATATTATGAAAGTTATGGCTCACAAGAAGAGTAACCAATTGAATGAGAGATATATATTGAGAAGATAGAGGAAGGATATACATCGACCATATTTCAAGAAATTTTTTTTACTAGAGGATGCTCAAAGATGTTTGAAGAGTATAAGAAATACAAAGATTTATTATACTTTGAGCAAGTTACTGATATTGCTATGAACAACATGCACATGATAGAATACATAAAATCAAAGCTGTTGGAAGTGAAAAATAACCTTTTAAATTAGAATGATATGACCTATCTTTATGAAATTGATAGGGTTTATAGCAATTAATTTGGCCTTACAATCCATGATCCTTAGTTGGTTCATTGGGAGGCTTTGAGTTAATTGTTATAGGTCTATAATTGAATCAAATTAAAAAAGCAGAGGATGTAACGCTCGAGAACCCAGGGTTATGAATAGTACTTCTAAGGATGTGAATAGTATTTCCCAAAATTTGGGTCACACTAATATAATCAAATGGAAGTATTAATTATAAAATAATTTTGGAACAAAAACGAAGTCATTAAGGTTGTTAAAAATGCAATTAAATTTTTACGGCAGTGTACTATGAATAGTGACCTACTATTAGCTGAATGATAAAATATTTTGTTTTTTCTCTAAATGACCCAAGAATAGCATGATTTGATGTTCAAAAATTCTAAATAGCCCATTGGTAATGGAATTAGAATTTTTAAAGTTCAAGAACCAATTTATAAAGAACGAAAATTAAAATATTTATTTAATTCGATTCCTCTTAGTTTTTAGGTATGATTTTCTTGGGATGGATCATGAATTAATTGAATTAATGGCACTAAAAAGGGGACTAAATGAGGCTTCAAAGTAAGAGAATTAATTTTAGAAAAATATAAAAAGGCATGGAATTATATCAACCATTAGATTTGCATGTGGCAAGATCTTGGCCCTTGATTTCCTTAATATATAATGGATAATTTTTGAATAACTGAAACATTTCCTTCTTCTTTAACCTCTAAGGGTTGACACTGTAAATGGTTCCCTCAACCCTCACTTTTTCTTCATGCTTTCATTAAAACTCACATCTTAAATTCAAATTTCACCCTAAATCAATTCCTTAACAACCCAAAATCCATAATTTATATAAACGAATCAAGAAGAAAGGCTAAATAGGGGTAATTTAAGGGTTAGGGTATAGAATGAATAGTAACCCCTTAAGTTGTTAAGTGCTCAATTTTGATGTCTAATATTTTTCTAAGATATTATTCAATGCTAATTTAATATTTCTTAATTCAATTTCAAGTATGGAATAACCTAGATTTCATTTGAATTTTGCTAAGTATATTTGTATTATATTTGTAAAGAGAAAACGGGATACACAAAGAAAAGGAAAGGAGAAGATATAGAGAGCTTTAATTGAGGCCAAAAATCATTTTTGTAAGTGTATTCAATAATATATGCCTTGCATGTGCATAATTCAAAAGTTCAAGTGTGTGTGTGCTTGCTTCATGTACATGTTTAATGGGTATAAGTGTGTATAAGGTAGAATTAATGGTATAATGATGTTAATTCGATGTTTTATGTATGATTTGAATGTGAGTTGAGATAGAATTTAAGAGTAGATACATGTGCTTCATCATGGCCGAACGAGTTATACATAGGTGTGTAACTAAATACATGTGTAATTAGAGTAAGTGTGATGTATAATGTTAAGTAATAATTTGGTATTACTAAATAGAAGTTTAATTAATGGTTTAAGTGATAATTGAATTAAGAAATGAATAGTATGTTGACACTCCTAATATGGCCAAATGGGTAAGTATATATAGAATAAGTGTATTGTGTTATGATGAGTGTTTAAAGTTTATATAAGGTATATGTGTCGTAAATGTTAGTGTGGAACCATATGATAACATGTAACACTTGAAATATGTTCTTTGAGTCGAGCATGCTAACATGGTCGAATGGATGAACTTAAAGGAAACTAAGTATGTAAACATGAAATGGAGATGAGCTATGGAGAATAGCATAAGGAATATGAAGTTAATATAATTGAGGTATGAAAAGTGGCATAGTGGAATATGGGACTAGAATATGGTTGATATAGAATAAAGATGAATCATGAAAGTATGTAACTAAATTATCTTCATATATTATTAGCATGTTAAGAACCTAAGTTAATGAAAGGAAAGACAAGGTTAGGTAAATAGGCAAATAAGTTGTATGATCATGGTTACATATAGAATAAAGCATATGTAAAAATGTATATAAGTCACATAACATATATAGGATCAAATAAAATATAATGATAGCCCATATAAGTTAGACGACCTACACTAAATAGGTTGACTAGTCAACTAAGGAGTTTAGCAATTGCTAATATACTTCAGTGTCTCTTTTTATGCTAGTGCAGCAGTGAGAAGGTCCGAAAAGGGCTACTGCATATATTTATGTCTATTGACTGATATACATATTTAATGTTGGTACAACAGTGGGGAGGTCTAAAAAAGGCTACTACACACATACATATTTAATGCTAGTGTAGTAGTGGGAAGGTCTAAAAAAGGCTACTGCACATATGAATTAGTGCCAGTGCAATAGTGCAAAGGACCAAAAAGGCCACTACACATATATGTATTAATGTGGGTGCAGCTGCGATGAGGTCCAAAATATGGGCCAATATACATCTAACAAGGCTTTTATGGTCTATATCTCGTTATCTAGTATCAAAATTTATGTCTGTTGAGTATGGGAAAAAGAATAAGTAATGGAATTAAGGAAAATTATATAATATAATACAAGTAATTAGGAACATCAACTTAGACATATATTAATAATATGAATATAACTTGCTTGATTGAGTTTTAATACTTGCATTTCTTTATGATTTATATGTTGGCCATGCATAAATGTCATCATCATATTGAATATGTGTGCATGTGTTATTAAGCATATTTGATTAATTACACCACTAAGCTTTATGCTTAGCGTATTGTTGTTTTGCGATGTGTAGGTAGTAGATAATAAATCAAAGATCAGCTTCAATGGAGCAGTGTAGATCAAGGTTGTTATATCTTTTTGGTATAATTTCCTGTACATATTATGTGATTTAACATATAGAACAAGGCACTTATGTGTAATTCTAAGGGATAGGCTTAAACTGGTATATGTAATGGTCTTGTAACCTTTATAAGTATTTTATATAACTGTATGTGTATATATGTATGTTCAACTTGTAGTTAACACATCTTATAGGGTTGTATGGTGTGATTATGTTAATGGTGGATGTTGAGAACTTGGGATGATTAGGAGGATCATAATATGTGGTGTGATGATGTTATGATATAAAAGTGTTGTATTCTGCAGATTACTATTTGGGCTACTATCAATGGACAACCATTATGCTACCAAAATTTTGATAGGATGATTCAAACTAATATATGTTAATTATGTTTTGGTAAAGTAAAAATTTGAGGAACCTTACATGTTTAAACATTGTCTAATAAAGGATTTAAGTGAGTAAAAGATCTTAAGTAACCTGGATCATAATGAGTCGATTTTTATGTGTATGTGGCGCCTCTAATTTAGGTTTAGCAATCGAATCAGGTAAGAGGTGTCACAGAGGAGATAGGGGCATAGGTAGGGGAAGGGGCAAGTCCAATAGATGAAGCAATTAGTAGCCATGTTAATGTTAATATTAAATAAGTGTTGAGTATGATGTCCTAGACCTCAGAATGTAGCAAGTTTTTTTTTTTGTTTACAAAATGTATTAGTAAATTTAGTTGCAAAAAAAGTGTTACTGGTATTCATATTCATTAACTTTCCTTCTCTAGGGTTATTTTCTGCTAGTACTATTATATTCATGACATTGTATTTTATCCATCTATTTATACATATTGAATTCATCTATGTTATCCTAATGTTATAGTTTTTTGTCAAAAATAAATTGCACAGCTACATATTTGAACTTGGTTAAACATGTATTAGTTTGCTAGTTCATAATTAAATTGCACAATTGCATATTTTATTTTTATACAAACATACATCAATTGCATAGTTCATTTAACCAAAACATGCATTAGTTGCATAGTGCATCACTTGCCACCAAAATATGCAAACAACTATGATTTTAGGAACTAAGATAGCCGTTCAATTTTTTTTTTTTTTGTATATTATGACCATATGATTAACATGAAATTAGAATTTGGAACATAACTAGAAAGCCTTAGTTCATTCACATACTTGATTCATCAACTAAATTCCAATTTCTTCATTACTTCAGTGTGCTTTTGTCTTTATTGACTATCTATCTGAATTTAATTTCAACATCAATTTAAGTGGTAATTTTTGTACTTTCAAATTAAAATAATGAAAATTCACATTAAGCTAATATAATATATGAGAATAAAAGAAATGCCACTCATTTTCTTCCTATTTCATAAACAACAATAGCTTGTTTGATATTCTGCATGCTTCAATTTGTTACCCTTAAACAATTATCAAGAACAAAATGTCTTATAATGATAAATAATGTCTCAATATTCATAATTTTAAATTAGAAAATTTTATTTTTGAACTGTTTATAAGCTTTGTGGTGGTCATGAACATAAAATTCTATTTCTTCTTTATCCAAGGCATTATAACTTATTTTCAATATTGAAGCATCACTCTAAACTCTAACAAAACTTTTTAAACTTTTATCCTTTACATATATAGAGATTGAACCTTTAACACCAAAAGATCTGATGTTTCTTTCTAAAAATTAGGAAAGATAGTCTATGTCAAAATCTTCAACAAACTCAACTTTGAAGCCATTAGTATACTGTGGAACATCATTCTAGTTGAAATTACTAGCCATATATAATATTTTCTTGACAATGTTATAATTCCTATAATTTTTCAAAAATCATACTTAAAAAACCATACTTTTTCATATAATATGTAAAATAAAATATTAAAAAACTCACTTTGTTCTTTGATAATTGGAGAAGTAGAAGTATAAATTAGATTCATCTCTTTACGAACTCAAATTCCTTAAATTTGTGCAATGAAATAGTTTATAGAAGAACCGAAACTTTCTTTAAGAACAAAAAATATGTGTTAATATAAGTAAATACACTTAAGCTCTAGTAAGTGGATATAAATGCTTCTCTCATTAAATTATTTTTGGTTTTTAAGTTACAATAAATTTTAGAGCAGGTAACATTCCCATAAAGAATTGGACCATTTTTCATTAAGTTAAAAAAAATCAAACCTATAAACATAATTATATAGTATGGATATAAGGTCATAATACATTACTTAATATAATGAAAGTCAATTTTATTACTTAGTATTATGAAATTAACTTTATTTTTGCATAAATTTGATTCATTTCAATATAAAACCTTAGTATAAAGCATAATGATAGAAATTTATGTGAATACACACATTAGTGTGTTATAATTAAGCTTTAACCACCACATGTAACACTAATAATGTTTTAATAGATGACACATTGTAAAAAGTTAATATGTGTGATCTCCAAATTTAGTATGACAGTCAATTTTATTACTTAATATAATGAAATTAACTTTGTTTTCTCATAAATTTGATTCATTTTAATATAAGATCTTAGTAGAAAGTATAATGATAGACAATTTATCTGAATACATACATTAATGTCACAATTAAGCTTTTTACCATCACATCTAATACTAATAATGTCTTAATATATAACACTTTGTAAAAAGTCAATATGTGTGATGTTACAAGTTTAGTATGAAAGTCGATATTATTACTTAGTATAATGAAATTAACTTTATTTTATCATAAATTGATTTATTTTAATATAAGACCTTAGTATAAAGCATAATGATAGACAATTTATATGAATATATACAATAATATGTCACAATTAAGCTCTGACCACCACATGTAACACTAATAATGTCTTAATACATGTCACTTAATAAAAAGTCAATATGTGCGACTTTACAAATTTGGTATTAAAGTCAATTTTATTACTTAGCATAATTAAATTAACTTTATCTTTTCATAAATTTGATTCATTTTAATATAAGACCTTAGTATAAAGCATAATGATAGACAATTTATCTGAATACATACATTAATGTGTTAGTACTAAGCTTTGACCACCACATCTAACACTATTAATGTCTTAATATGTGACATTATGTAATAATCCTCTATGTGTGATCTTACTTATTTTAATACCTTAGCATAAAGAAATTGACTTCATTTTTTCATAAATTTAGTATAAAGAAATATGTGACACTATAAAGAAATATATATATACACACACACACACACATGTAATGTTGGTGCAATAACAACAAGGTTTTGGAAAGCCACTGCACATATGTGTAATGTTGGTATAGCAACAGTAAGGTCTTAAAGGGCCACTGCATATCTTGCATTGCTGGTATAGCCGTAGTAAGGTCCAAAATATGGATCACTACACACACATGTGACCTATATGGTCGAGATTCTATTATCCAGTATTAAACCTTATGTCTTGCAAAAATGGTTTGGTTAAGTGTATAACAAGGTTAAAGGTTACATGTAAGAGTAATGTGAGTGATAATATGACGATAGTACAATAATTAAGGTAAAGAGAAGGAAGACTAATAAGATTTAACTATTTGCATATGTTATGCTATGGATATTTATGTATACATGTGTTTACATCATGGTTTGCATGAGATACATGTGTGATTTGACATTTATGTATGTGGTTATGTTTAATATATATTTCATTGAATACACTACTAAGCTTAGCGCATCATATTTCAATGGGTAGGTAGGAGATAATCAACTGTAGATTAGCCTTAGCTTTGCAATGTACTGATGAACCTTCTCTATTAGGGTATACCTTTGTATCTTATTTTGTGATATATATTAATAGATGGTACTCATATGCAAGTAAGGGTAGTGGGCCCTAACAAGTCTGTATCAAGTTTTGTAACTTAAGAATTTTATTTACATGTGATGTAAGTATATATGTATGGGATGATATGGTGAAAAAAATATAGTTTAGAGCCGTGCTAAGAAGGATTGAATGAGTGATATCTGGACTGATTGAGACTACTAGGAGGATCATAAGGATTCAATGTTGGGGATTGATGAGTATGTGATATAGAAGTATATTTTCTACAAGTTAATATAAGAGTTGTCTCCGGACAACCATTATGTTGCTGGATTTTTGCCACAAAGATTTCTAATATGTAAATGAAAGCTTTGATTTATCCAAATAATGAATAAACGAGATCTAATCATGTGATATGGTTGTGTGCCATTTTTTTATCTAGGTCTGGCAATCGGATCGAGTAAGGAGTGTCACAATTCTTTTAAGTCTTTTATATCCATTTTTAGATCTTATTGTTCATATAATATTTAGTTTAAATTTATAAATTTTAAGTCCCATTAATTATTTTATTAATTAATTTATTTTTATATAATTCTTATTTTTAAATGTTCATTATACACATATGATATTGTAAAAAAATTCACATTTAATAAAATTTTATACATTCTCAAATACGTATTTTGCCCTATAATAATCATAAGCAAATATAATTACACTGATTCAATGGATCAACTAAAACTATATTTAATATTTTAATCTAATTATGGTGTTTCTTATTAGGTATGATAACAAGTCAAATATTTTTAATATCTAGTCAGGTATTTAATTAATATTGTAATTTGTTAGCAATTAAAAATATTGTTGTTCATTTATTTTGGACTTATTTTTATAATTGAAGCCATTAGACTTGATTTTAAGTAAGTTGAATTAAAATATATCTTTATCTATAGAAAATAGTTTAAATATTAGGTAATTAATACTATTTTTTCATATGATCTTTTCCTTTTTTTTTTAATTTTTGCATATGATCTTTTTTTTTTTCTTTTTTCTTTTTTGTTTTTGAAGTCTCTACATGATGAATTACATTCAATTTATCTTTTTATGAATATTCAACTAAAATATTACATTATTTATATCAATACAACATTGAAATTATATAAGATTTTGATAAATAAAATAAAATTTGTATAATCTTTAAGAAAATTATTTTTTAAAGCAATTATTTAATTATATTAATGAGTTTGGATATGGTACTTAATAATTAATATCTAAATCTAATATAAGTAATGAAATCAATACACGGACTCATTTTATTAGGGTCGGAGTAGACCAGATACCTAAAAATACTTATTAGGAATATCAATAAGTTAGATATTTTCAGGCGTCTAGTCCTCTTTGACCCTGATAAGTCATGTTCAGTATTAATTTTATTACTTGTATCAAATTTAGGTACTAATTATTAAGTACTACTATCCAAATTTATTTATATAATTTAATAATTAATTTTAAAAAATATTTATCAAATATTATACAAAATTAATATTATTTATAATAATATTATATAATTTATATTTTTACAGCTAAACCTTTTTTTTTGCTCAAAAATAATTTTAGAGTATTAATTATATACAAATTATATAATTTTTTATAAATAATATAAATTTTATGTAATATTTAAGAAAAATATTTTTTATAAATTAATTATTTAATTATATAAACGGATTCAAATAGTAATTTTTAGTTGTAAACACTCGAACCCAATGCAGATAATATAATTAATATATGCACATGTTCTATTAGGATTGTAACTCATTAGATACTCTAAAATACATGATTTGTTGTTATTCCTAATATACTATTAATTTAATTAAAATCATAAATATAATTTCAAATATCAAAATAATTATTTTTGTTTATAATTATTATAATACAAAACATATTTTTGAGAGTATATAAAATTTTAATAAATATGAATTTTTTTTTGATATCATTAACATTGAATGGAGATTTAAAAAATAAGAATTATATAAAAATAAATAAATTAATAAAATATTTGATGAAACTAACAATAAAATTCAGGGGTGGGTCTATAAATTAATTAAAAATGGCAAACTATTATTCCATTAAAACAAGAAAACGGGATGCAGGTATGTAACTTACTTTTTTTTTTAGCTAAACTCAATTTTTTGACAAATAATATAAATTATATAATATCATGATAAATAATATAAATTTTGTATAATATTTAAGAAAAATATTTTTTTTACAAATTAATTGTTTAATTATATAAATAGGTTTAGATACCAATATCTAGTGATTAATTCCTGAACTTGATGTAAATAGTAAAATTAATCTTGCACATCTCCTATCAGTGTCACAGTAGATCAAACTCTCAAAAATACATGATTCACTACCATTTCAAATAAAAAAATCAATAATTAAATTAAAATCATAAATATAGTTTCAAAATCAAAATAATTATGTTTGTTTATACTCCTTCCATCCTACATTGATAGGCACATTTTTCTTTTTTATTTGTTTCGAATTATAGGCCACTTACTATTTTAGTAACTTAGTTAACTTGTTAAATCTCTATTTTACCTATTTTTAATGTTATTACTTATTAAATATTACTTTCTTATTTGTATCAATTACTTTTCATTTTTCAATGCAGTTATTAAGGGTATAATATGAAAAACACATATGAATTTAAATTTTTAACTAAAACAATTAATTTTTTTAATTCTTATGAAATTAAAGGTGTGTTTTATCAATATAAAACGTCAAAGGGAGTAATTATTATAAGAAAAAATATATTTTGAAGAATGTATAAAATTTTATTAAATATGAAATTTTTATAATATATGTAGAAGAAATATTTAAAAAATAATAATTATATAAAAATAAATCAATTAATAAAATATTGAATAACACTATAAATGAAATTCAAGAATGGATCTAAGTTAATAAAAGTGATAAAATTAAAAAATTAATTAAAAATGCTAAAAAAAAAATTAGAAACGGAATTCGATCCTTGCGAGGACTTCAGGCCCTTCTTAGTCTAATTTTAGGGTTTTGTTGGACTTTGTACATTCATTACCAAAACAGGAGTTTGCTTACTGTTTTTGATGCAGGGTAATACCTTGCAGTCGAAACCAGAATCGGTTTAATTTAAAGTATTTATATTATGTATTATATATATTAAATTTAATAATTAAAATTTAATTTTTATGTTTAATATTCATAAGTATTGATTATTAATTATTAAATTTAATATGCGTAATATAATTAGCATGTACTTAAAATTTAGTGTCAGAATAGATATAAATATAAACAAATCTATTAATTTCTGACTCGACTTAAACTCAAAAAAGGTGCATGACCTGATCGAAAAAATTTAAGGTAAGGCACGATTGAAACCTAAATGAATTAATTCAAAATTAAATAAAATGAATTGAGTCACATGACAATTCAAATAACTTTTTTTAATAAATTATTTTTAATCAGAATGAGAAACTAAAAATCCAAATTTTGAAATTGTGTCATTTTAGGAAAAATTAGAGAAATAAAAAGAGAAAGGTTAAAACGTGTTTCAAGAACTCTTAACATAGAAATTTATTAAAAAAATTTCTAATACATGTTGCTTTTTTTTTGTTTAAAAAAAAAGAAAATTTTGAGACTATTTTGAAATAGATTGATAAATAGTTTACAACTTATAATGTTAATATCAAGAAATCAAAATATTTAGTTTAATACATTATTTTTGTCTCGAATCTGTCCAACCTGACTCATTAGATAAGTCTAAATATAAGCAATATAGATTCACGTGTCAATTATCAATTTTTTCCTAATTAAATAAAGATATAATTAAAGATTATATAATTCCAACCATGTTAATTAACTTTTCAATTGATATAAAAATTAAAGCAAGTCTAGATTTTGGATAGGATGTTTTATAAGTTTTTGGGATATGCTGAATTTATTACGAGTAAACGTCATTTTTTCTTTTGTCTAAATTTAGCATTTGAGAAGTCAAAGACAATTTTCTTTTTAGGCAACAAAAATTATTCTACACTAGCATAACATTAGAAAATTAGTTCAGTACGTTGAACATATTACACCTCAGTAAATAAAAATCATTACATTAAAAATAATATCTTTTATTCATAATTTAGTAATTCAGGTACATTTAGTGTAACCGAACACGCTCCATAATATCATTGTATTGAATTTGATTTATATAAAAAAAAGTTTTAAATAGTAAAGTGCTACTGCATGTGAAATGTGTGAATGGGAAATGAAAAGTCATGTCCATTACTGTGTAAAAGTAGAGTATATATACACATCAGCAGTAACTAGCCAACAAAGATAAAAGAGAAAGAGGAAAAACGAACTGCCTAGTTAGTGAGGTAACTATAGATAGCTAACTAAAATAACAAATTAAATAAGCTTAAAATGATCCATCCCCTAGGAAGTGTGAATGTTGAGCACTCCCAACTTGGATAAAATGTGATGAAACGCCGGAGAAAGTAAAGGTCTAGTAAAAATGTCAGCGAGTTGGTTTGAGGAAGAAATCGGCAAAAGCTTAGAGTTCCAAAATTTATTTTTTCATGGACAAAATGGCAATCAAGCTCAATATGTTTCGTACATTCATGAAAGGCAGGATTTTGAGCAATATGAATGGCATAAATGTTGTCACAAAACAAGATAGCTAGTGAGGATGATAAGGAAAAATCATTAAGCAAATAAAGTAACCATTGCACCTCACTAGCAGCATATGCGAGAGCGCAATATTCTGCCTCAAAAGAGGAATGAGAAATAGTAGCTTGCTTTTTAGATTTCTAAGAGATCAGTGAAGTTATAAGAAAAATACACATGCCAGTAATTGATTTTTTTAGTCAATGGACATTATGCCCAATTAAAATCACTAAAAGCTTAGAGATGAAGATCAAAATTTGATGGAAAAGACCTTGAGATGGTGTCCCTTTTAAGTAACAAAAGGTACGATGTAGAACTTAAAGATGAAAAGTAGTTGGTCAATCTAAAACTTGGCTGAGAAATTAGACGACGAAATTGAGATCAGGTCGTGTATGTGTAAGATATAAGAGGTGACCAACTAATACACGGTAACCAGTATTATCTTCAAGAATAGAAGAATCAAAATAAGATTAGCCTTTAAAAGGAGCTATAGGTGTAGTAGTTGTTTTACTATCAAAGAAGCCATTATCATTCAAGAGTTCAAGAGCATACTTGCGTTGACATAAGTGTACTCCACTAGATGATCTTGCAACTTCAAAGCCCAAGAAAAACTTAAGAGAGCCTAAATTTTTTATTTGAAATAGAGAATGAATATAAGCTTTGATGGACTAAATTTCAGACATAGTGTTGTTGGCTAAAAGGATATCATCAACATAAACTAAGAGGGCAATAAAAGTAAATAATGAAGATTTTGTAAACAAAGAAACATCAAGAGAAGATTGAGTGTAACCTTAACTAAGGCTATGATTAACTGGAAATTCCATTATCTATTGGCCTGCTTAAGGCCATAAAGAGACTTTTGTAACTTGCAAACTTTAGTTTTGTCAACAATAGAATAACCAAGAGGAAGCTCCATATAAACATCTTCGATCAAATCCCCATGGAGAAAAGCATTATTGATGTCACATTGTTCCAAAAACCAATTTTTAGCCAATGTAATAGCCAATAACATTCTGATAGTAGTAATTCTGGCAACTAGAGAAAAAGTCTCTAAGTAATCTATGCCTTCTCGTTGAGTATATCCTTTAGCTACGAGACATGCTTTATATCGGTCAATAAAACCATCAGCCTTGTATTTTATTTTATACACCCATTTTAAACCAATGGGTTGTTTACACGCGGGAAGATCAATCAAGAACCAAGTATTATTGGATTTAAGAGCAGATAATTCAGTTTGCATAACTTATTGCCAAAGAGGATCTTAAATAGCCTATTTATAAGTTTTGGGTTCTTAATGACAAGAGATTTTAATGGAAAAAGCTTTGTGGAAGGAAAAAAGGTGATTATAAGAAAGGTAATTGGATAAGGGATAAAGAATACTAGGATGAGATGAAAAAGATTAGTTAGAAATAAGAAGATTACAATGGTAAATTTAGAGAGAGGTAGGGGATCGTGTTGGTCTAAAAGAAGAACAAATGAATGGATCAGAAGGAGAAAATTTTGAAGGAAAAAAATTTGTTGGTTCTGGTGGAGATTTGTGAAGAGGAAAACATGTTCATAAAATTGAACATTACAAGTAACAAAAATGACATTAGTGACAAGATTAAGAACTTTAAAACCTTTAATACCTTGGTTATAGCTAAGAAAAAGACATTTAACAAAATGAGGGTGAAGTTTGGTATGATTATGAGTAAGAGTTAAAGCAAAACATAAACAGACAAAAACTCAAAAATTAGAGTAATCGGGATAGGTATGATAAAAAAGTTGAAAAGGACTATGATTTTGTAATAGAGGAGAAGAAAAATGATTAACAAGGTAAACGGCGTGAGTCAAAGCATCTGACTAGTAAGAAGAAGATAGATTTGCTTGAAAGAGGAGATCAGGTGACATTGAGCATGTGCTGGTGTTTGCACTCAGCAATACCATTTTGCTGAGGTGCGTTAACACAAGATGTATGATGTATAATGCCTCGAGAATGATAAAAGTCAAATTAGTTAAATTCTTGACCATTATCACTGCGAATGACTTTTATTTTGCATCCAAATTCAGTAAGTGCCATGTTATAGAAATTAATCATAGCTTGATGAGCTTCAAACTTTGAGCACAAAAAAGACACCCAAGTAAAGTGAGAATGATCATCCACAATTGTAAAAAAAAAAAACTTATAACCATGAACACAGGAAGTTGTAAGACCTTATATGTCAAGGTAAATTAAGTAAAAAAACAACATTCACAATAAAAGAATTGATAGGAAAAGGAAGTTTACGTTGTTTAGCGAAACGACAAATTTCACATACATGAGAATCAAGAAAAGATATTTCAAGATGAGATTATTGTAGTATCTTAAGTCTTTATGAAGAATGATAACCGAGACGAAAATGCCACAAATCAAAATTATTAGTAGTGGAAGAAATGGTGACATTGGCAAAAGTAAAATTTCTAAGCGGGGCAACAACATGAAAATGATACAATCTAGCATGCAAATTAGTTGTACCGATCATCCTTGGTTGAGATATGTCTTAGATGAACATACTTTATCAGCAAAAAAAAATTGCAATAGAGTTGTTTGCAATTAACTTGCTAATAGAAATAAGATTGTAAGAGAAGTTTGGAACATAGAACACATCGTGCAGCAACAACTCAGAGGACAAGAAAATAGAGCCAATATGAGTAACAGTAACAAAAGTCCTATTAGGAAGAAGGACTATGAAATTATTAATAAATCTATAATTGACTAATAAAGATTTGTTCCAAGTGATATGATGAGTGGCACCGGTATCTAAAATCCATTCTATAGATAGATTAGTATTATGCACAGTAATAAAAAGACAAATACCAGAAGAATTGTCATGGACAACATCTAAAGAATTTGCTGTAGCGATTGTAGAGTTGGAAGGCTATTGAATCAACGTAAAAGTTGATCATTTTATTCCTTTGTGAATGCAAAAAAAGTAAACTCAGCTAATTTAGGTGGAGAAATCGAGGACTTAGATCGTGCAGTATAACTAATATCATTAACTTGCCTGGCAGAAGAAAAATTAACTCGAGCCTTGTGTCTATTTCCATAACCCTGCAGGTACTAGTGTTTCTTATGGCAATGGTCAATAATGTAGCCTATTAGTCCATAATATGTGTAGATTGGTCGTTTATAATCATTTGTGCCTTAAGTTCGAGGGCTTGAAGAATTATTTTGATACTTAGTTAGAGATGAAGAATGAGAATTTCCACCATGAAATTGAGCAACACAAACCAACAAGTTAGTGGAACTCGTTTTAGGCAAAATAAGTTGCCACTCGTGTTGAATGACATATGAAAAAACTTTTGTTGAAGGTAATGGATCTAGAAGTAGAATTTGAGATCGTATTGTAGCAAAATTGTTGTTAAGACCTTTCAAAAATTTAATGATGTGATCTAATTCTTGATAACCTCTAACAATGTTAAGTGTTTTACATATGCATCCAAGATTACAAACACATGAAAGAATCGATCGTAAAATGTGCAGCTCATCCTAAAGAGTTTTCAAGGTGGTATAGTAGTCTGTGATAGAGATATCACCTTGAGTGTAAGCAGCAATTTCTTGTTGAATTTCTGTTATTTGTAATGAGTCTTTTTGTGTGAAATAATAATGAAAATCACGCCAGATTTCTCATGCAGTCTCTAAGCATTTAACACTTTAAACAATAGAAGAAGTAAAAGAATTGAGAATCCACTAAGAAACAATCATGTTACAGTGCTACCAATTTAACATCCCTTGCTCAATTCCTGGAAGAACCCGACAGAAGATGCTACTTCCCGTAAGCCACCCATTCGAATTCTACCCCAAGTGCCATTCCTTTAACATTTATGGTCTTATCTATCCTGGAGGTCAGTTATCAATGTAGTTGTATTCTGCTATTATGTTGCTATTATACTATCTATACGTGACTGTTAAAACCATTTTATAGAACATAAATACATCTCACATAAATTTGGACAGCATAACGGTTATCCAGGTGAAAAACTAAAATTTTAACCCTGTAAAAACACTTCTATCATCATCATAATCAATTTCCCCAACTCCTGGACCCAGCCCATTCTCTATGAAATTAG
>CANXYI011481682.1:0-17532 GCA_948208565.1 Hura crepitans
ATTCAACCTGTACATATCTCTTCTCACTCTTGACTTGCAGATATTTTCACTAAGTCTCTTTCTGCTCCAATTTTTCAAAAATTGGTGTCCAAGCTAGGCCTGTTTCAACTTGATCTAGGTCTACTTTGAAGGGGGAGTGTAAATATATTTATACTAGTTAGTTAGTAGTTCGCCAGCTCATAATAGTTAGTTAGAGCTGTTATGCCAGCTCACATCATACAAAACACATTTTTTCTTCTCTTTTCATTTACTAATATGTATATATACACAGTCTTTCTTCCTTCTTCAATACAAGTTCAATTTTCATTTTCTTCCTTCTTTAATTCGATCAGAATTAACATGTTGAGAAAATCCCATGACTATTCAATTTCAATAATAGCCCGCCACTATGTTGGCCATTTAAGGTATGAGAATTTTTTACTATCCCAAAAATTAATTAGATCCCTCAATTCCCCACTCATACATTTCGCTTCGACAACATTAACCTTTCTCTTTCTTCTTTACTTTTTAACACCACTATTTGATATCTGCGCAGCTGCCACGATCCCAGCTATAAGTATACTATTTGTTTCTGACACCATTCTATTATTTTTCCTGGTAAGTTTAGTGTTTTTTCTTTTTTTTCCTCCTTTGAATTATTTGGTTCAGTTTATTGAATGATTGTTGGCTACATTCTTAAGCCAAGAGATTTACGAATAGAACCTTTGTGGAAAGTGACACTCTCAATGAAGAGATTATGGTATATAGATTTTGTTTAAATTTTAAATTTTCATTGTTCCTTGTGATTTTGCTTAATAATATAGTAGTTTGTTATTGGGTTTCATGGAGCCAGCTCCTGCACTTATCTAACCCCAAGATATACCCATTGTGGCATTAGAGCAGGTAGAGCATGTAGAATCTCCAAACACATCATTCGAAACTCAGTTGCCCCTGAAAACCTCATTTCCATCTTTAAGCTATTATTATTATTGATCTTAATATTATTTAGGAGGGATTCCATGTTACCTATATCAAAATCCATTTGTTGCCTGCTTTTCTATCTTGCTTAAAGTTTTATGTTCTGTGTCAAGACCAAAACTTTATTGGGTAAGGACCTTTCCATTTCTACAAATTACTAGTTTCTCCTTAAATTGAAACTAACGGAAAAAAATATCAAAATGAAGGAAAAAGATTCAAAGCATTTGCTTGTTCCCTCATTTTTTGTTAGTAAGTCACACACATCCTTATGCTGCCATAGAATCCTGCACTTCCCAAGTTGATCTTCCTTGCAAGTAATATCTTTGCCAATTTGTTGTAGCAAGTCATGCATATGTATTTTCCTGTTTGAAATAGATATCAGAGACTTATCACAAAGACGACTTATTCCAATTCTTAACCCAACCATGTCCAATACACTTACAACATGATCTTTATCTTCTCTGTTGAAGAAACATACAATGTACAGAAATATTTCCTTGTCGTTTTTACCCAATGCATCATAACTTATCCTCAAAATTCTCCTAATTTTGTCATTAGATGTAACTTCCGATTTTTTTAATTCATCTTCCCATTCTTCTGCACTTTTATTGTATAAATTAGAACCTAAAACTTTAAGAGCCAATGGATTTCCTTGAGCATAATTTGCTACCCATCTTGACAACACCTTATATCCTTACTTTGGAATGCTTTGTTTAAAGGCATGCAAGCAAAAGAGGTAAAGAGCTTGGCTATTATCTAATGCTTCAACTTCATATATTTTAGCATTTATATTGCTAAGTAGTTGTTTGTCTCTACTTGTCACAATAATTCTTATAGTACCCTCTACCCGGTCTGTACACCGAGCCCAAATAGGGAGCACCACCGCATACCAATA
The DNA here is from genome assembly GCA_948208565.1 of Hura crepitans. Lineage (NCBI taxonomy): Eukaryota > Viridiplantae > Streptophyta > Magnoliopsida > Malpighiales > Euphorbiaceae > Hura > Hura crepitans. The sequence goes on from CANXYI011481682.1 coordinate 1,853, forward strand.
TCCGATTTCGCATACCTGTAAAACTCGATTAATTAAAAACTTTTTATTAAATAATTAATAAATCAATTTCTTGACTTATAGAGTTGTAAAAACATTAAAAATCATTTGGCATGCATATCGAGATAAATATTGAGATCATTGTGTCGAAGATCTGGTAGTATAATGGCTATATTGGGACATTTTTCCAAATTTTTACCTGCTTAAAAACACTTTTATAAAAGCATACAACACTTCTCCATCTCATATGGCTCTTGACCCTCCAAACACAACTCAAACACAATGAGCCTCAGGCTCAACTCAGATAGCATTCTCACATGCAATATCATAATTTATCACACAATTATGCGAAAAACATAAAATCTGAAACACTATCCCACTATTTTTGGAATTAACCACTCGATAGCTACATGCCTAAAGACTAAGAAAAACATAACTAAAAAAATAATAATGTCTAAAATAATTTTTTGCAATTCAAAAAACACATCAGCAGCTTTGCTATCTTGCCAACTCAGCATCCTACTTCAACATCATCAAACATATAGCTTATGATGCTTACAACACTTCTTCTGGCATGAAGAGCTATAAATTTCCAATTTCATTCTCAAAAACTCAAATCTACTTACTAAAAGTGCTTTTGTAAAATTATCAGCAACTTAATCCTTTGTTTTGTGATACACTAGATTTACTTCACCCCTTATTTGTACTTCTCTTAGAAAATAGCTTCACATTGAAATGCTTGGTTTTTCCATGGAAGACTGGGTTGTGAGAAATGGCAATAGTAGCACATAAGATTTTCTTTATCCATAGAGCTTGATTGACAGTAGCTGTAGTAGCAATGAATTTTACCTCTATAGTTGATTGAGCAACAATCTCTTATTTCTTTGAACACCAGGAAAACACATCTAGAGCTAAGACTAAAACAATAACTTGATATACTACTCATATCTTTGACAGATCTAGCCCAATCATTATAAAAAAAAACCTTGAAGTTTGAGATTTTGACACTTGCTAAATCTGACTCCATAATTCATAATTCTTTTGACATATCTAAGCACTCGTTTTGCAGCTTTCGTATGTAGTTCACTAGGAGAATTCAAGAATATGGGCAATACATTTACAATATACAATATATTTAGTCTTGATGCTGTAAGGTACATTAGACATCCAATTAAGCCTCTGTAGCTTCCTTTTTATACTTGATCAACACTATTATTCTTAATTAGCTTTTTCTTTTAATTTTTAAGAGTATTGATGCTTTTGCAGTCTTCCATTCTAAATTTCTTTAGAATTTCTTTTGCATATTTATTCTGACATATAAATATTTGATCCTGAGATTTTTTTATCTCTATTCCAAGAAAGAAAGCCATCTCTCTAAGGATCTATCATTTCAAAAACCTTCATCATTTCTCCTTTAAATTCTTCAATATAGAGTTGCTTCTTGTCACTAAAAGATCATTAACATACAAAGAAATTATCACAATGTCAAATTTGACATCCATCTGTTAGATTTGCTAGCCTTTTTATGTTGTAATTGCTATTAGAAGTTTGGTTGTATCAAGCCTTGCCACTGATGCAAATATTCCTAAAAAATTTACACCAAAAACTCGAGAATAGCCCTTCACCACAAGCCTTGCTTTGTGTTTGTTCACTGAGCCATCTGCATTTAGCTTGGTTCTGTAGACCCATTTGACTCCAATAATTTTTCTATCATGAGGCCTTTGAACTAATTTCCACATGCCATTTTTCTTAATTATGGTAAGCTCCTTCTGCATTGCAATTACCCATTCCTTATTTTTTTTAGCTTTTGAATATTCAGACAGTCCAAAGACTATAACAATATATCTTTGATAGATGTTTGAAAGTGATTTAGTTCTTTGAATTGGAAAATCATCAATTTGCTCTATAAAGTTTAATAGCTTATCAACTTTTATCTCTTGTTTACCTTTCCCCCAGTTTCCATTGCTTTTGTTTATCAAATTACACATCTCTACTTATCAAAATTTTCCCTATTTATGGTTGATAAATTTTGTAAGCTTCAAATTGTGAGCTATAGCCAATGAAAATTATGGGTTCTACCTTCTTGTCAAGTTTATCCCTTTTCACCTAAGGTATGTAAGAGAAGCATAAACAACCAAAAATTTTGGAATTCTTTAGTGAAGGTTTATACCTATACCAATTCTCAAAAGGTGTTTGACCATTCACTGCTTTTGTAAGTAGCCTATTCAATAACAATACAGTAATGTTTACTGCCTCTGCCTAGAATTTTTTTAAGAGCCCCATCTCATGCAACATACACTTTAACATGTCCATGATAGATCTATTTTTCCTCTCACTTACTCCATTTTCTTATAGAGCATGTGGAACAATAAATTGCTGCTCTACTTCGGCATCTGCATAAACACTTTTGAATTGATCTAGAGTATACTCAGTTCTATTATCCGATTTGAGCACTTGTATTTTGCAATTACTTTGATCTTCAACCAAGGCTTTAAACTTCCAAAAAACTTTGGCAACTTCTTATTTAAATCTTAAAAAATAAATCCAGCACATCCTTGTTAGATCATCAATAAAAATTATATAGTACCTGCATGCTTTTAGTGATAGAGTTTTTTGAGGGCCTCTAACATCTGTATAAAGCAACTGCAATTTTTGAGTTGCTCTCTAAGTTGGTTTTATGAATGGTAGCCTTGTTTATTTTCCAAATTGGCAGGCCTTGCAGGTTGAAAGCTCTTCTTGAAGTGGAGGTAAACCTTTGGCTAGCTCCTTCTTTTGCATATATAAAAGAACTCTGTGATGAAAATGATATAGTCTTTTATGCCAAGTACCATTATTAGATACTAAGATTGGAAAAACTGCTTGATCATCATCCATAGGCTCCAATGTGAAACTTTTACTCTTCATCTTAACTCTGAACACTTTTTGATCTTTAAAATCTTTAATAAGACACTTATGATTTTCAAATATTACCTTAAAACATATTTGCAATAGTTGTCCAACACTCAATAGATTTTGATCAATTTCAAGCACATTAGAAATAATTTTAGTACCTGAGTAGCTTTCAAAAGCTACTATTCATTTCCCTTTTTATAGTGATGTAATCATCGTTGCTTATTCTTACTCTTGAGGTTACAGATTTATCAAGGTTTTTAAAGAGTTTTTCATTATTCATTTTATGGTTAGTGTAACTGCAATCAATCAGCTAGCTGTCACTTAAACTATTGCTCATAAAATAAGTTGCAATAAACATGTGCTCTTCTTCTTGTTGATTTGCAAGTTGAGCTTCAGTTTCTTACTGATGCTATTTATTCTAGCGTAATATTTCACCATGCCCTAACTTGTTACACTTTCTACATCTCATATCTGGCTTCCTCTAGCATTTGAAATGAGAATGATTCTTCCTTCCATAATGTTGATATAGAGGAAATTTTCCTCCTTTATTGCTACTAGAGTAGTTACTATTGCTATTATTAGTACTAGCTTCATTTCTAGCTTAGTTCTTCTTCCCTTTTACTTTTTTGTATTTGCTTCAAACATTGCTTTGTAGCTTGGCTTATAGTGTACCCTCTACTAACCCTTCTTATCTTATCAACCTTCTCTGCTCTTTGTGCCTACAATGCATTTAGCAATTCTGCCAAAGTAATCTTTGATATATCCTTAGTATTTTCTAGGGAAGCAATGGTTACTTCAAACTTTTTAGGTATTGTTATAAGAATTTGCTCAACAATTCTACTATCAAGAAGTTTAGAACCTAACAATCTTACCTTATTTAGAATACTAAGAAGTCCGTCTGAGTATGCTTTGTCCATTTCATATTTCTTCATTCTTTTCTTTTGAAATTCTCTGACAAGATTTATCATTTTCATGCTTTTGATTCTCTCATCTCCTTAGTATTCTTCTTTGAGAAAACTTTATATTTTTTTTGCTATCTCTAGAGTCATAATTTTGGAAAAAATTGTTAGAGATAATGCAATATATAGGTAAGCTTTTGCCTTAAACTTAATTGCCTTCTTTTTCTTATAAAGTTTGATCTGAGCCACTGTTGGATTGTAAGGTAGAAGTGGAATATCATAGTCCACCTCTGCTGCTTCCCAAAAATCACATGCCTCTATATGAGTTTGTATCTTGACCATCCAAACCTAGTAATTCTCTTCATCAAACAATTTTAGAGGAGTAGCAAAAAGAGAGATAGAAAAAGAATTTTCTATTTCCATGTGTTCTGATGGCTTTTAAAGGAAATAGGTTAGGTTTTGTGTTCATATTTCACTCAAACAATAATCACAAGTCCCTTAAGAAAATAAGCTCCGATACCAAATGTTAAGTCTGAATTTCATTGAATAAAAGATTGCTTAAATACAAAAAAAAAATCTAACTGAAATGCAATAAAATTTGAAACACTATCCTACTATCTTTGGAATTAGCCACTCAATAGCTACAAGCCTAAAAACTAAGCAAAACACAACTAAAAAAAAAAATAATATCTGAAATATTTTTTTGCAATTCAAAAAACACATTAGTAGCTTGGTTATCTTGCCAACTCAGTATCCTATATTAACATCATCAAACATACAGCTCATAAGGCACATTACAACAATATCAATATTCATACTAAGAATCCCAGAAGAGAATCATTTTTGCAAATATTATATGAATTAACATTTATGCCTAGACATTTGCCCTTCATTTAACAAACTTACTGTCTAGGCACTTCTGATACAGTCTAAAGTTTTAAGTTACACAAAATTTTAATATCGATTAAAATCTATAGGCTTGGCTTGATAAAATCCATGAGCAAAATATATCAAGCAATCAATCACCTTGGGCACAAAAAGCGTTATAATATTTTTCATAAAGTCTATCTATTTTTTAAGACTAGCAAAAGACCTGTGGATAATAAGTTCTTCTAACAAAGTTACATTCATCAAGATATATTCCATGAATTATGTATTCTTCTCTTATATTACATCAGACCTAACAAATTCAATCCTATCAATGCTCGAAATTAGACATTGAGGTGTATAATATTCTCCTAATATATCCTCCTAAGAAGCTCGATCAAGTTTTGGTCTTTTTTATAATCCCGTCCAGACATTAATAGTAGCTCAGCCTAAAATGTCTTTATATTAGGATAGATAATTCAAGACGAAAGCCCATAAGTAAAACTCACCATCCTCTTTCGTGTTGTTTAAAAAAAAGGGAGAAAATGTGTAGTAAATTGAAAGACTAAGTCAACAGTTGTTGTAGTGATATAGTTTGGATATACCTTTATTATTATTAGATCATATAAACTGGCTTTTAATATCTTCAAATTTGGTGAGCATTGCATAAGACAACATTAAGAAAAACCATCCATTTCTAGGAAAATCCAAAGAGCCTAAAAGGGAAAAAAAAGGAGAAACTTAAACTTAATTACCTGCGGTGTATTAAGCTTAAATCCTTAACATTAGAGATTTGCCTTAGCATCCGAAAAACTTGATTGTCGTATTTAAGAGAATAATTGGAAATATATTGAGTCAATGATGGAGGATATTTATAAATTTGCATATCAGAATTAATTTTGAATAGAAAATACTATAAATAAAAAATGGATTTAAAGTGTTAAAAGATATAATGGAACAATCAAACATTGCATTTATAGAGAAAATTATTTATGTTTTATTACGTTTGAATATCTTTCATGGAGGTTCCTCTCTTCATCTTTTTTCTCTTCATTTAATAGTCTTTGAGTAGAGAATGAAGCTATTCTCTCCTATAACATCATAATATACATCTTCGTTAGCTTGCAGTGGACAACACATATTTATCCCCAAATTTTAATGGATGCAATTCTTTTCTTGTATTTATTGCTAGCAAATTGAGTTATGTTTTTATGGTATCCTTGGTTTTCCCTTTAACATTTAAAATTGACTCCAAAATATTATTGCATACATTTTTCTCAATGTGCATCACATTTAAATTACGTTGCAACAATAAATTTATTCAATATAGAAGATCAAAGAAAAGCTTCTTTTATTCCAATTATCACCCCTAGCCTCTAGTGATATCTTAATCCTCATTTGGATCCTTTGTTAATATTAACCCATCTAAGTCATCCACTTAATCAAGTATATAATAACAAGACAAATTTTTAGTTGGTAACCTCCACTCTTTATTGCCATTAAATGACTCTTTATTATTCATCCACTTGTGATTAAAAGAAAGATAATGTCTATGGCTCATATAGCATTGCTTTTTACTATTGTCAAGCCTAATAGAACAAGTTTCTTTATTATAGCATGGGTAAGCCAACTTTCCTTTTGTACTCCTTTTAGACAAATTTCCATATGCTGAAAAGTCATTAATGGTCCATAACAAAGCTACATGTAACACAAAGTTATCTTTATTAGATACATCAAAGGTCTCCACTCCTGTTTCCCATAATTCCTTTCATTCCTCTATCAAAGGTTGGAGATAAACATCAATTGCATTTCCAAGACTATCAGGACCAGGAATTAGCATTGAAAAAAATGAATTTTTTTTTACTTCATTCATAATTAAAGCAGTAAATTATAAGGAATAAGCACTACATGCCAAATGCTATACGGAGTTTTGGAATTTCCAAATGGTTAAAAACTATCAATAGCAAGCCCAAGTTGTACATTACAAGGCTCAGCAGCCAAAGATTGATAAAGTTCATCAAATGTTTTCCATGACATTGAATCAGCTAGGTGTTTTATGATTTCATCATCAACTCTTTTGTCATAGTGCCATTGCGTTAGAGTAGATGTCTTTGTGGACATAAATAACCTTTGAAGTCTTGGCTTTAAAAGAAAATAACTTAAAATTGACGTATTTATAGACATAAATAACCTTTGAAGTCTTGTCTTTAAAGGAAAATAACATAAAACGTTACATGGTATTCTTTTCCCATTTAATAAGAATAATTACTAATAGTTATAACTTTTCAGAAATTAGTATCTAAAATTAATAGTCGTAACTTTTCACCCAATTTATATCCAATATTATCGCAACTTTTCACAAAAATATTCACAAATTTTTACCAATTAGTGCAACAACTCTTAATTTTTTTTATTTTTCATTTTATATTCACACCAATCAACACTCTTATTCCTTAAAGCCAGAAAAAAAAGTATTTACCACATATATAATACAAAATTCTCCGATAGATCTTTGAAATTAAGATTTCTTTGATTTTTCTTACTCTCCAAAGTAGATAACATAGAGAGTAATTGTTTTGATTTTTTTAAATAAAATGGTTGTTATTCTTTATTCATATGGATGTATTTTTTGTTCTATAAGAACAATTACTAACAATAATAACTTTTCACAAATTAGTATTTAATATTAATAGTCACAACATTTTACCAATTAATGCTTAATATTAATAGTCGTGACTCTTTACTATACAATGTTTAATACTAACAATTGTGACTTTTCACCAATAAGTGCTAGGTATTCACATTTGCAAAATTTTTCTTTTTATTTCTTACTTTTCAAAGTGGATAAAATAGGGAGCAATTATGTTGATTTTATTTTTTTCAATAAATAGTTATTATTATTTTTTTTATTTAGATCAACATATTCTTTGTTCAAACAATAATAATTATCAACCATTATAATTTTTCACAAATTATTATTTTAAACTAACAGTCACAACTTTTCAACATTTAGTGCTTAATACTAACTGTCGCGACTTTTTATAAAAACATTCTCAACCTTTTACTAATTATAACATGTAATAACAATAGTTGCAAATTTTCACAAAAATAATTACTAGAAGTTGTAAATTTTCTCAAATTAGTGTCCAAAATTAATTATCATAACTTCTCACCAATTAGAACCTAATATTAATAGTCACAACTTTTTATAGAAATAAGCACAACCTTTTAATTCATAATACTTACAGTGGCGATTTTTTTATAAAAACAATTATAATTTTCATTAATTAGTATTAAGTACTAGAATTTGTAACTTTTTAACAAATTTTTGCCAAAATTATATTCTATTAAATACTACAAATGATCTTCATAGCTTATAAATATCGCTCAAAGTCATAAATTTTATATTGTACTCATGCACATTTTGTAACAATACACAAACTATTATATGCAAATGTATTGTAAATTAATTCACAAGTGGTTATTGATTATAACATTATGCATCATTATACAAATTGATAAAGGCTAAAAGTTAAAATTTATAAAATTGCTACGTTTTTGCACAAACATTGCTAACTCTTATGGTTTCTAAAATGGTCTAAAGTTGTTTTTTCAAGATATTTTGAAGTAAAAAATATGTATAATTATTTTCATTATCTGATTCTTTCAAATATTAAATATTTAACAAATAATTTATTATAACCACGTGAAATGCAGATGTTCAATTCGTTTATTCCTAATATTTCACATAAAATTTCATTTCGCACGTAATTTGTCATTCTACTTTGTAATCTTTCCCTAACATTTGCCATAAAACATCAGCTTGTAAGTTGACCTTAATTTGATCATATTCTTTCATGCTGATAGTTGACTTGCCTATACCTCCCATTTCCCAAATGTTTATAACTTGCATGATTGGAGAATCAAGACTTAATAATGACTCAACACACTTGATATGATAATTAATGGCAACTAAGCTTTCATTGCAATAATTACTTAGGTCAATGTGAATTAATTTCTCTAAAGTATAATTGATAATTTTATCAATTAACTTGGAATGGAGCTTGACCATAAAAATAACAAAATAATATTAACACGACATGCAAATATACTATATTATAATGATGCAATGGTCATTTTGTTTCATGGGCACATATTTCTCTAAGATATATGAGATAGAGTTATCTTCTCTTTTTCTTGAAAATAACATCTTTATAGTCTCATTATTTTTAATTCAGTTAAGTGTAGCATATTTTTTCCCTACAAGTGTTGATTATTTCGAAAGGAAAAAATCACTTAATTGATGTCTTGTGAAACCAACCTCGACAACTCGGTTGTTTCTTAGAGAGCTTGGGACCAATTTCTAGCCTCTTTTTATTTTCTCTATGTTAAGCAAGTGCATCTCCAAAAGTCTTACTCAACTCTTAAACATGGGTTAGATTTACTCGATAAAATGTCGGTATGACTACTTCTCTTATATTTTTCTTACAATCAATTATTTTATGAGTTCATCTAAACACGATGGAGAAAATGCATAATTTTTGGAGAAAATAACAATTGAGATATAAGAATCTTCCATCATTTCTAAGAGGGATTATAATATCTCTTCTCCTTTTTCAAGTTCTTCATCCATGAAGGCCTTTATTTCATTTCAATCTGAAGCAGCTTGAAAATGGCTGAGAAAATTATTGCGAACATCTAAACCTCTAAACTAACGAACATATCATATGTCTTCATAATTTGAGAGTTGAAAGAAGAGGAAAAAAAGCAACATAATTAATTAAATAATGGAGAATTTAGAGAAAGACTTCTACCGTGAAGTCTTCAAAAGGAAATGAAAGAAGTTTGATGTTCAAAAGAATGTGATAAAATGTGTCAAGAAAACTAATATGGTAAGAAAACAAGTTAAGAGATGTGGAGGATTATATATATATAATTTTTACATTAGTATTAATTAGTTCATATTACTTTTGGACCTTCCAAACTCACTCCACTTTATATTAATTTTTACATTATATCAAATTCAATCCATTAGTTTAATATGGACCAAGTAATGCATGCCTGGAACTGCAACACAAGATATGGCAAATTGGACAACTTATTACTTATAGGCATTCTGTACCCTTCTTCTTCTCTTTTATTTATTTATTGTTATAGTAAAGAGATTGGTTTTATCTTTTCTATTCACACGAGTCATGTCAAATATAATTTTATTATAGCACCCCGATGCATATTTTATTTTTTTAAAAGCTCCCGTCTGATCAGTTGCCTTTAGCAACATTGAATAATTGTATTATAAATATCAGAGAGGACAGGTTTCGCATAGTATATGACTTTCGAAAAAAATTAAAACTTAGAGCGAAATCCAGCCATGAACGGTTATTTAATTGGTTATTTTCTGACTGTCTGCTTTTCATAGTGTACAACATGGATATTTTCCTCGACAGAGAACCGGTGTGCATAGTGAATAACTTGATATTTTCCTCCATAGAGAACCGGTGCAGGATATTTTTTTGCCCGGCAGAGAACCGGTGCAGGATCTCTGTACTCTGATGTTACTAGTTAAAGTTAATGCTTTGATAATTTTAAATCTCAACCCCATAGAAAAAATTCAAAACATATGAAAAAAATTCAAACTTAGATTGAAATGCAAACATGAATGGTTATTTAATTGGTTGTTTTCTTTATTCTAATATTTTTAATTTTTAATCCACTTCCTTAATTCTTAGCACCTCGTATATATTTAATTTTTTTTAAAAGCTCCCATATGATCGGTTGCCTTTAGCAACATTGAATAATTGTATCGTAAATATCAGGTAAGATAGGTTTGGCATAGATTACAACTTTCAAAAAAATTAAAACTTAGATTGAAATCCAGCCATGAATAGTCGTTTAATTGGTTGTTTTTCGACCGTCAGCTTTGCATAGTGTACAACATGGATATTTTCCTTAATAGAACTATTCAGCAAACTCAGGTTGATGATCCACTTGATTAGCATGTGATATTTAGTAATATACAGCTGGACACTTTTAGTTATTCACCTTCTAGTTCATTCATTCCATTAGATAATGCTCATACAATCTGTGCCAACAGTACTGGAACTGCATCTAGATTTACTAGATCTCAAAATAGAAAAGGTCCTAATTCTAACTCCAAGCATCCTGTTTGTAGCTACTGTGGCTTGGTAGGCCACACAATTGATCGTTGTTATCGCAAACATGGCTTTCCTACCAGTTATAAGAATAAAGGGCCGAAACAATCTTTTTCAATTAATTATGTTGATCGAGCTATTAAATCTGATGATCATCATGATGTTGTTTCTATACATTCACATCATGCTTCTTCTGTTTCACCTGGCATCTCACAAGAGCAGTATCGTCAACTAGTTAATCTTCTAATACCTCTATAACACACATTGCGACCTGCTCATTCTATCAGTAATCAGGCATCTTCATCTGCTTCTGTTGGTGTGTATCCTACTGCCACTAATTCTTTCAAAAATGATCTTATTCTGCACTTATGCAATTCTACCGTTACTGATTCTGGTATCTTTCCTTCTTGTGTTTCTATTTTTTCCACTAATTTTAGTCACAGTTTTGGAGCTGGTTTTGTTTCATCCATCAACATAAATAATAGAACTATTAAGCAAAGATTTGTTCGGATTCTTGATTCAGGGGCCACTAATCATATTTGTTGTGACTTATGTCTTTTCCATAATTATAAATAAGTTGGTGATATCTTTGTCAATCTACCAAACAACCAAAAGGCCAAAGTTACTCATATTGGAACTATCAAGCTCTTATCTGTTTTGATCTTGAAGAATTTTTTGTGTATTCCATAATTTGCTTTCAATTTTATCTCCAGTAACCAACTTACTAATATCTCTCGATGTGTTTTGATCTTTAACTCAGCTACTTGCTATATATAGGATTCATTGACTTGAAAGATGATTGGTATAATTAAACGGAGGAATGGACTCTATCATTTGGTTCAACCTACAATTTAGTCTACACAAAATCGTGTTTGTCAAATTACATATTCCACAACTAATAAAAATCCTTCTTCATTTGATCTTTGGCACTATCGAATGAGTCATGCATCTGCAAAAAGATTAAAGTAGCTAAGTAACAATAATTGTAAGATTTCACTTGTGCCAAATTTAGTATGTGATGTTTGTCATCTAGCTAAGCAAAGGAAGTTACCTTTTCCTTCTAGTTCAACTATTAGTTCAGCTGCTTTTGATTTACTTCATGTAGATATTTGAGGGCCAACTAATAGTTCTTGGGCTGGATATATATATTTTCTTTCCATTGTTAATGATTGTACTAGGTTTACCTGGATTTATTTCATGAGCAATAAAAGTGAAGTCAGATATTTGCTTCAAAATTTCCATACTTATGTCTTTACTCAATTCAGCAAACTTATCAAATATATCAGATCTGATAATAGACCTAAATTTCTTATGCCCAATTTTTATAATGCACATGGAATCATTCATCAGACAAGCTGTGTCTCTACTCCATAGTAGAACAGTGTTGTTGAAAGGAAGCATCAACATATTCTTAATGTAGCTAGAGCATTGCGATTTCAAAGTCATCTACCAATCACTTTTTGGGCAGATTATATTGCACATGTTGTTCATTTAATCAACAGAACTCCTTCACCGATAATTGACAATAAAACTCCTTTTGAATTACTTTACTCTACTTCACTTGATCTTTCTCACATTCGAGTTTTTGGATGTCTTTGCTATGGTGTTTCATCTTCAGTCAACCAGTCTAAATTTGATCCTAGAGCAGACATGTGAATTTTTATTGGATTCAAAGGAGGAACTAAAGGTTATAAGCTTCTTAACCTTCAGACACATAACATTTTTGTTTCCAAACATGTTCTCTTCTATGAATATATTTTTCCATACGCTGATCTTATGAACTGCACTTTAACCAATCACCAACATTATTCTGATTGGTAGCATCAATTCATTGATGATGATTTCACATTGTTACATCACTTATCTCAACAGTCTAATCCAGCGTACCATAGTATGACAAGCAATAATTCTTCATCTTTTATAGCACCACCACAAGGCGAGAGGAGGTATGTAAGAATAAGGGTTCCTCCTACTTATCTCAAGGACTATCATTGTAAGTTGCTCATTATTCATTTAACGAGGCAATCAAGTATAAGGAATGAAGGGAAGCCATGCAAGCAGAGATAGAGGCATTACAAGCTAATAATACATGGTTTTTAACTAAACTACCACCCGAGAAATGGGCAATAGGGTGTAAATAGGTTTATAAAGTAAAGCATAGGGTAAATGGTTCGATTGAACGATATAAAGCTAGACTGGTAGCTAAAGGATATACTCAGTAGGCAGGGATTGATTATCTAGATACTTTCTCTCATGTTGCTAAAATGACAACATTTAGAACCTTATTAGCTATTTCAACAGCAAAACATTGGCATTTAGAGCAGTTAAACATAAATAATGCCTTCTTACATAGAGATTTAAATGAAGAAATTTATATGAAGCTTCCACAAGGATTTTCCTCCGTGGATTCTACTATGGTGTGCAAACTTACTAAGTCATTGTATGGGCTCAAACAGGCTAGTAGACAATGGCATCATAAATTCACTTTAGCTCTATTTGAACAAGGGTATAAGCAATCTTCTTCTAATCCTTCTTTGTTTATCAAAATTGATGGCAAGTCTTTTATTGCTCTTTTAATCTATGTTGATGATGTGATACTTGCTAGTAATAGTCAAGAGGAAATTTAGCTCATTAAGAATTATTTGTATACTGTCTTCAAAATCAAGGATTTGAGATAACTTAAGTTCTTCCTTGATTTTGAGCTAGCGCGTAATTCTAAAGGGATCAGTTTATGCCAAAAAAAATATGCTTTAGAACTTCTCAATGATACTGGATTCATTGGTAGTAAACCTATCAAAACACCTATCATAAGTCTCAAAAATTGCAGCAACAAAGAGATAACTCTAAGCTACTCACTGATGTTACTGCCTATAAGTGACTCATTGGGCGACTTTTGTACCTTACTCACACAAGGCCAGATATTGCTTATTCTATTCAACAACTTTCTAAACACATGGATAAGCCTACTCTTTTTCATCTCACTACTGTACATAGGGTGTTACGCTACTTAAAGAATTCTCCAGGCAAAGGTCTTTTTATTTCCAGTGGACAACAAGTTTCAATTATAGGTGTTTTCTGACTCTGATTAGGCAACTTGTGCGATTTCTTGCAAATCTATTACAGGCTTTTGTGTTTTTCTTGGTTCTGCTCTTATTTCTCGAAAATCAAAGAAACAAAGTACGGTTGCTAAATCTAGCTCTGAGGCTGAATACCGAGCTTTGGCGTTAACTTCTTGTGAACTTCAATGGTTCCTCTATTTACTACAAGATTTCTAGATAGTGCATCCTGGTCCAGCTTTACTCTTTTGTGACAACCAATCTGCTATTCACATCGCCAAAAATCCTATTTTTCATGAACGCACCAAGCATATTGAAATTGATTGCCATTTCATTCAAGAAAAGCTAAAGCTTAGAGTTATTCATCTTATGCCTGTTTCATCTTCTCATCAGTTAGCTGATTTTTTTTTATTAAAGCTCAAACTTTTCCTCTTTTTCATCATTGTATCTCTAAGCTTGGCTTACTTGACATATACTCCCCAAGCTTTAGAGGGGCTAATAGAACTATTCAACAAATTCAGGTTGATGATCCACCTAATTAGCATGTGATATTTAGTAATATACAGTTGGACACTTTTAGTTATTCCCACTTTGTTAGTGTGATTCGTATATATATACCAATTGTATTGTTAATTGATAATTAAGTGAAGATTATTCTTCAATTATATCAGCTGCTTCAATATTCCTCGATAGAGAACTGTTGCGTATAGTGTATAACTTGATATTTTCCTCTACAGAGAATAGGTGCAAGATACTTTTTGCCCAGCAGAGAACTGATGCAGGATCCCTATACTCTTAGGTTATTAGTTAAAGTTAATGCTTTAATAATTTTAAATCTCAACCCCAAAGAAAAAATTCGAAACATATGAAAAAAATTCAAACTTAGATTGAAATCCAGACATGATTTAATTGGTTGTTTCCTTTATTCTAATATTTTTAATTTTTAATCCATTTTCTTATTTTTTTGCACCCCGATATTATTTTGTTTTTTTAAAAGCTCCCGTCTGATCAATTGCCTTTAGCAACATTGAATAATTGTATTGTAAATATCAGAAAGGACAGGTTTCGCATAGTATACAACTATCGAAAAAATTAAAACTTAGATCAAAATCCAGCCATGAAAGGATATTTAATTGGTTGTTTTCCAATCGTCAGTTTTGCATAGTGCACAACATGGATATTTTCCTTGACAGAGAACCGGTGCGTATAGTGTATAACTTGATATTTTCCTCCAGAGAATCGGTGCAGGATATTTTTTGCCCAGCGGAGAACCGGTGCAAGGTCTTTGTACTCTTAGGTTACTAGTTAAAGTTAATGCTTTGATAATTTTAAATCTCAACCCTATAGAAAAAATTCGAAACATATGAAAAAAATTCAAACTTAGATTGAAATGCAGACATGAACAGTTATTTAATCGATTGTTTTCTTTATTCTAATATTTTTAATTTTTAATCCACTTTCTTTATTTTTTGCACCCCGATATATATTTTATTTTTTTAAAAGCTCCCGTCTGATCAGTTGCCTTTAGCAACATTGAATAATTGTATGTAAATATCAGAGAATAGTATACAACTTTCGAAAAAAACTAAAACTTAGATCGAAATTCAGCCATAAACAGTTATTTAATTGGTGTTTTCCAACCGTCGGCTTTGCATAGTGTACAACATGGATATTTTCCTCGATAGAGAACAGTTGCGTATAGTTTTGTGAAAAAATAAAATTCAATGGCTCATTTGCCCCCTTTCTTCTTTCCCTTTCAGCGTACTAGGGCAATTAAAGGCATATCATTAGATATGTCAAAGGTCAAGAATGTAACG
>CANXYI011481725.1:0-10186 GCA_948208565.1 Hura crepitans
TACATTCTCAACTCTATATTAAGGCCTTTTTTAAACCTTTTACAATTTTCTTCCTTAGTAGGAATAAATTCCTCTTTTTATCTATTGAGTCTGGCAAAGTCCTTCTCATACTCAGATACTAACCTTTTACCTTATTTCAACTCAAAGATCTCCTATCTCTTTTTATCTTTATAAGATTCAGGTGTATACCTCTTCCTAAACTCCTCTTAAAAGAACTCTCAAGTAAGATTTACTAGTTTCTTTCTCCTCGTAATAGTGTCCTACCAGTGAAATGCTTCTTCCTATAGAAGAGAAGTAGTACACTTTAGACTCTCCTCTGTTGTATATTCCAGTATCCTTATTGTCCTCTCTAGCCAGTACTCTGCCTTTGTTGTATCATCACCTCTGGCTCCTAGGAAATCTATAGCCTCCATGTTTTTACCCTCTCTAAGTATGTCTTCTGTAATGCCATTGGGGGTAGAGGTGAAGGAATTTGAGCTAGTGAAGGTACTGGAGTTGGTGAACTACTGTTATGGTATGTTTGAGCAAATCCAATATCTATTGTAACAATACCGGGGATGCTTGTATTTGTGGCTATGCCTGAGGTGGTGGCCTGTGTGCAGCATCACTAGGATCAAGCCTAGCTACACCACCTACTCCTTGTATAGTAGTGGGAGCATAACTTGCCACTTCATCTACTTGTTCTTCTAATGCTCTATCACTCATCTTGATTTACTATAATAATAATAGAACCTATCAACCTCATAGTAGTGTAGCATATTAGAATAATAATTTCCTAGACTTAGGCACTCATGAAAAATACCTAGGAACATTTAACCTATACTCTAATACCAATTTTGTAACACCCCCTATTAGATTCTTGAATAAACCTGATAGGCAATGCGCTTCCTACTAGGTCTCCCATCCCAAAATTTCTCTAGGCTTGCATCCTCAACATTTACAAACTATTTATTATATGGATAGGTATTGCCTAATTTCTTCGTAGATAATTAGGGCATTTATTGTTCAAGGTGTTAAATCTTAAAAACCATTTAATAGGCTATTATAAATTCTAAAGAAATTTGGGCAGCACAACGGCTATACGGGTGACATTCTAAAAATTTCGACCTGTTAAAAACACTTCTAATAATCCTTAACAATTCTCCTATCACCTTTTAAACCCTTCTGGTCCTCTATTATTCTCAATATATCTATCATAGTTATTCAGTCATCACATAGGCCTTAGGCCCATAAACATCAAATTCAAATAGAAATTAAACCATCTAAATCTAGAGGCCTATTTATTCATATAATAGGTTTAACTTATTATTACAGACACTAGTAGCTCTTAAGCTTGCTGAACGCACAACATATAGTATTTACATGAGTGCCTACTACAATCATTAAAATACAAAAATTGATAACCTTTAGTGCCTCTGCTACTACACTACACAAAGCTCGAGGCTAGACAGCTACCTATTATTACCTACTCACCAAAACACTAGTATGATGAGTATAAAACTCAGTAGTAAATTAAATATAATAAAAATATGTCATGCCAAGATCACACATATTCACATAATATGAATGCAGTAAGTAATATATGTAGTCCATGTTATGTAAATAATATTAATTTATTATCCTATCCTATTATTATATTTATCTATCTCCCTATTTAATTTATTACTCTAGTGCTATTCTTGTACCTTTAATAAGTATATTCATCAATATTACCTATCATCTTTTATTTAAATAAATAGGCCCAGCTAGATAGACTACACTTGAGGACACTAGATAAATAGGGAAATAAATACAATGTAGTGGCTCACATTTTAGACCTTGATAGCTGCACCTACCTGGTCCGATAGCAAGGATCAGTTCACAAGAACCTCCTAATACTAGACAGTGTGAATAGCAAGGATTAGTCTATAGACCTCCCAATATCTAAAGTCAACATCAATCATCATCCATGGATAGCAAGGATCAGCCTCATGGGACCTCCTAATATCCATAGTCATACAAGTGGGTAGTAGGGATCAGTCACAAAGACCTCTCAATACTTGAGTGTGCAGAGCCTAAATATCACGGCCTTTATGGCTGCACCTGCCATTTTGATCATAGGCCCAAGGCAAAAGATCTTTAGCACTTAGTAACCCCTAGTTAACCTTTTAACCCATCTAGTGGGTGCCTAACTAATGGGCTAACTATATTTTATTTATGCTTATTTTATTACTGATCATCATTTTAAATTATTTATAATTAATTAATAGTCAGTTATTAATTATTTTTTATAGTGCATTTTTCATCAAACAATTATAGGTTATTTTATTTATCAGATAGTTATAGGTCTACTTGCATACTGGGTAGTTATAACTCAATTTCTATAGCTAGTTTATGCCATATCATATGTTCATTTATACTTCCCATTTCATGCCATTTTTACCTACCCATTTGACATAACACAATTACAAGTCACCGACCAAATATTAGGGGATAGTTATAGGTCACTTACTATTATTTTATAGGCATTTCTCACATGCCATTTAACTTGTCATTTTAGGCTATACATAAGCTTATTTCATACATTCTATTGTGCCTACCATATTGGCCTTATATTATCATCAAAATTAAGCATTTTATATACTCAAATTACATAGCCCTTTTAGTCTCATTTAAGGTCATTTTAGGTCCATTCTTTCTTACCTATTTTATGCCATTTCTTACACTAAATTATTGCCACATTGACCCTACCATTACTTATCATGTCTTATACCATATTCAAACACATAATTTCTTACATTTTATACTATATATATATATATATATATATATATATATATATATATATCATGTCCATCATGATATCACCATACATCCACATCATAGGCCATACCATATATATATACCTTATCCTACATTTATGCCATACCTCTGGGCTAACACTTACCTATGGTTACAAGCATGCACATTTCCATATTTCATCACACATACACCTTATATACCTTAATTCTATCACATGCACACATGCGCATATGACATACCATGCTTACCATGCCATGACACCTTAAGCATACCTCTCAGCCACTTTAAGAACATGCCTACACATGCACTTTTCTCAATATTCATGCATACACACATCTATATACATGCCTCACATGCCATTTCCCTTCATTATCACCATATTTACATGTCATATTACTATACACATACCATGACACCTTGGCCACACCTCTCAGCCACCTAAGAATTATGTATACACATATATTTTTCTTAATATTACCACATACATACATACATTTCCATACCATACCATGCCTACCAAGACTAACATACCTCTCAGCCAAAAGGACTCCATGGCCTTACTTCCATTTTCACCACTAAATTCCCATCTAATTCAATATTATCACATACACAAGTTGCTATACCATGGCTATACCAATATTTATGTGCTCTTACAAATTCAAATCACCATTTTCACACACATTTACATGCCCTTTCACATAGACACATTCATTGCATATTGCTATTACATCAAATTCACTTACCTATCTTAATTTAAAGCCTTTCCTCCCACTTTAGAAGCTTTAATTCCTTAGTTTATTGTGAGTCTCCTTTAAACCTACATACACCTTTTCTAACTTAGAAAATTCCTTAAAAATCATACAAAGCTCAAATTAAAAATATAAAAATATGGCTACCCTTAGAATTGAGAATTCCACTTAGAACTAAAATAAAAAAGAGGAAAAACTCACTTACTCTACACTTGAATTTAAGCTCACCTTTTTATGTAAAACTTATGTTTTAGGGAATTTTTGCCACTTCTATGGATAGGAATGGTGGCTAAAGACCTTAATTATCAATTCACACTTGAAGTTGACAATTTTTAGTGGAAGAATAGAGAATGAATGGTGGCTCTAGGAGGCAAAAATGGTGAAAAACTAGTGATGGGTGGCGTTGGGTGAAGGAAGAAGAAAAGAGAAAGAAATGGTGGGTGGAGGGTGAGTTGGCCAAGTAGAAGGCCATATGGCATGGAAAAAAATATTTATAAGCAGGAAAGGTGGCCTCGAGTGATGACATGAGGCACTTGAGTTTCCTAAAAAATTTTGATTTCGGCTGTAATTTTAAGAAATTTTTAATTTTTATTCAGACCTCCAAAAATCATCATGTTAGTTTTAAAAATCCTCAATTAGGCCTTTTTATAGGCCCGTAAAATCTCAAGTCAATTTTAGCTTATGCCATCTCTATGTAAGACACCTCAATTCCATATATCCAACCCAATCCTCACTTCCCTAATAACCTTCATACTTTACACCCCCCTTCCCCCTTTATACTCATAGCAGAATTATTAAACTATCCCTTTCACTAACCCAGTCCCCTTGTTTGCTACACTTAATAACAAAACCCCAATCACCACATGCATTTCATTTTAACATTTCCCATTAAAGATTCAATAACTTCATTTTAAGAAATTTGAAGCATGCTAAGAATTAAGAAAATTCAAATACCTTGCACATTTTAGTAGGTGTTTAACTCCCTAGGATCCCACAATTCTCCTTCTCTCTTCACGTGAATTCATCTCCTTACCCATTGAAAAACTAACCCTATAACATATATGGTTTCTCCCCATCCCATATGGAAATTCCAGAATTTGAAAGAGTCATAAGGCCATCTAAACCACTTAAATTCAAAAAAGAAGAAGAAAGAGAAATTGTACTTACCCCTCAAATGTTTCCTCCTATGTTTGCTTAGGACCTCAAGCCTTTCTGTACCTCTTCAACCTTTTTCCATAAGAGATTGCCACCAAAATAGCATAACCCCTTGCTACACTTTTCATGGCTATCTTTAGTGAGCCTTAAAGGGGGAATTCTAGGTGAAAATGGGATTGAAATTAGTCCCTCTTACTAGTTGGCATGGATAGCTCCCAAGAAAAAGAATGAAAATAAAAATAAGGGGAAAGTGGGTGGCAAATGAGTGAAAATAGGACTCCTCCTTACTCTACACATAGGCCTTACTTAACTAAGTGTCATTTAAAATGCCAAGAGTGTTTCGAGTTTTGTCACATGGCACCTGAGCACTTCCTAAAACTTGATTTTTTAGTAATAGGGCTACCAACTTTGGCGATTTTTAAAAAATCATACAATCATAAAAAAATGCATTGTTTGTTCTTAAAATCATCATTTGATCTCAATTTTATGCCTAAAAATTTTTGTGGTGAAATTCCATTAGGAAGTAGGCGAACAAAATTGTAGGCATTTTGTGGTAATTCGATTTGTAGTAGAACTTTGGAAATTTTTAGATAGCCACTCGCACATTGAAAAATTATTGCATTTGTTTTTGAAATCCTCATTTACATTCAATTAGAGGCACATCAAATTTTGTAGCCAAATTTTTTTGGGAACTAGGCTAGTGTGATTTCGGGAAAATCATAGTTTTGTGAGAATTAATAAAAATCTTAAATGACCTCAAAAAATGACACTATTTACTTTAAAAATTCTCAATTAGTCCTATTTAGTGACTCATAAAATTTTGCGGCCAAATTACACCTGCAAGTCAGTTAACCACAGCCTCAATTTATGTATAAAACCCTAATTTTAAGAAAATTTTGCAATTCATTTCTAAATTCAAAAATTCTTTCACCAATAGACTCGTTACAATTTTTAACCATCAAGGTGTAGTATTGTCATGTCCATTCGAGCTCATCCCGGGTCATTATTGGCCTAACTTGATTTAAGCCCATGGTCCACTAGCTTATAGCTCGAAACAATTTATTAGTTCTACTAAATTTTTAATTGTGGCCATTTTTAACCATTTTAAAGCCCTTGAAGTTTATTGGGTAGTGTGACCTACCTCGGGATTTATATAAGTGACCCAACACATTGAGTGTCCTTTTTGGGTCTCGGGCATTATTCTTGGAGCATCGTTACACAGGCATTAAAAGTTTTTCCCTCTTGGAAAATTTTATTCCCGAAATTACTTGATGAAAGCTTGGTTATAATCATTTAGTTTTTATTTTCTGGGTCTTTACGTAACCCTTATGCCTTAACACTATGTTATGACTTACTTTCTTTAGGGTGAAATACTGTGCCATAAGTCAACATAATTACAACCATAAAATTATGTGCCATTTGTTTCCAATCATAGATAGTTTCACATTGATTCTTATCATACCTTTTTCTTACGTATACTCATAGCATTCTTACCAAATCATTACTAACCTTATTCACACATGATATTGTGTGCCGTTTCATTTACTGTTAGCATACTTGTATTTTGCCTTTTCTCACTTCCCTCTTATCAAGTATAAAACACAATAATTTAAAGGAAACTTGGTACTTCGACTTTACTTGTAAACAAATTAGACAATCAATCATGTATACACACACACACACACATACAGTCATTATTTTGTCTTATATCTACCACTAATAGTATGGCTTTAAGCTTAAGTATTTCTTTACATTACTTGGATGACTAGTATAAGAAGTTACTTATGTCTCTTTTACAGTCACTATCTTGAGCCCTTTCTACCAAGTGCTCATAACCTATTATAATTCTTTAGGTATATATTAGTATTTGAAGGAATTTTGATGACCTTCCTCTCTTAGAGGTAAAATGGTAAATTTTTTTCATCCATGATATTTTATTATATCAGATTTATTTATTTATTCTTTTTCCCTTTCTCTTTGTATTTACTTTTTTATTTATTTATGATATTATATTTGACTCCTACCAAATCCCCTCATAGCTAGGCTATCAATATGCCATGTGCAGTCATATGATGCATATGTTAAAATAAAGAAACATTATGCCAATATAAAGTTCATGTCAAAATGCAATGCTCGGGCCATAATAATGAATGCCAAAAAAAAAGAGAATAGCCTTTATCTGCAGGGATCTTAATAGTAATCAAATTAATTTCACTTATTTCTTTAAAGCATATATATATATATATATATATATATATAACTAGATTTTCTCTAATTAATCTTATTTACATAGATTTGGTTTCTTTGGACTGTATGTTTATTTTTTTTTGAGCCTATGAAAATTTGTTATCAAGTTTATACCAAGTACTAAAACATTGTTAAGCCCAAGTGACATCATCAATATTCATAACGTTGGTATTAGGTCCTAAAGAAAATTTTAGAACCATTAGGAATTTTACTTCTTTATGAGTAACACTTTAAGTTTACACTAACTTGGACAATTATGCGAGCATCTTGAGTTGTCTCAATAATTACTAGTTCCCAACTAGAAAATATTTTACTTCATATTCTTTTAAAGTTTAATTCATCTCTAGTTTACTAGTATGGAGTTTATCAAAATGTTATTTCAAGTCTAACAACCTCTTGGTTACCATTTCCTACTCCCTTTATAATATAGAGTGTAAATTCTTTAGGATTACATTCAACTAATGATTAGTCTTGATATACCCTATTTACTCCTCAGGTAGCATCAATTCCAAAAGAAACCATCTGCATAAAGCTAGTAATTTAATTATGTATAATTCACTAGCCAACAAGGCATGTATATTCCCCTATGTGTAGTAACATTTAAACTAACATAGTTTTTAACTTACAAATTTAATTTTGCATGTTTTGATCCCAATTACTTATCATGGGTTAGTATAAGGCAGGCACAAAAATATATAAATCTCTAATGTATTATTGCCAAATTAACACACCAATTAAGAATGACATGCCAGTAAGAGCCTCTAAAGTATCTTCTTCGTGATATGCTTTATCAACTCATTACCAAATTAAAACATAGGTTTCCAATCCTACCTCAGAGCTAATTAGAAAGTTATTATTAAGTGGGTCTCCTTTGGCCTATTCCACATCTCATTTTGTAATATTGCTATAACAATGGGAGGCAGCGGGAAAAATCTATGTTTCTGATGCCTAAATTGGATCCGGCTTCCCGTATACTCCTCTTGGTATTGGGCTTAAACTTGGTTGACCCAGTGTATATTACATTTTTTGTAGGGAGGATTCATCATTTGCTTGTATTTCTTTCCCTAAAACACAAGCATCTATTACTAATTCCATCACCCATCTTAATAATTCCCTAGTTTGTGGTAATAATACCAATAATGTTTGCCTAGGTTATCATAATTGTGCTTGAGCCAGTAACTAATATATAGCAACATTTAACTTATTAGTCCTTTGATTAGCAGTAAGGTATAACTTATTATTTGTTTTCTTTATTCTAGCAGGATTTGCTCAATTATTATAATTACCATGAGTAAAATAATCACTTATCAGCCTCATTGTTGTGTTGTCATTCAATAAAATCAATCCTAGAGGTAGGCACTCATGTAATAAACCTAGGAACAAATAACTTATGCTCTAATACCACTTAATGTGACACCTTTATTGGCTTTCCGAAGAAATTCTACAAATGGCACACATCCTACTTAGTTACCCATCCTTGAATTACCCCAGAGTTTATTCGTTTAACACCAATGAAAAATTCAACTATCATTTGTATTGTACTTAATTCCGGGGTCCACCATTAAGGTACATTTGTTTAAGGTAGGATGGATCTATGAAATCAGTTAATAGACCATTTTATTTAATATAAAAAATTTTGATAGCACAACTGCTGTCCGAGTGCCATCGTAAAAATTTCCCATATATATAAAATAATTTCAATGATCAAATTTCCTAATCTATCAATCTTAGACCTTCATGGTCCTCTAATTATCATAATCACATAAGCCTCAGACCCTATATCCAACTCAAAATAAAATTTAGGTCATAAAATCACATAGGTAATTATTTATCTCACAATATACTATTTATACATATCTCAATTTCTTTAAATTAGAAAACCACAACAGCTTTTAAGCATACTGGACACATAACCTATAGATATTACATGAGTGCCAATACATGTAACAAAATTAAATAAAATTGAAACCCCTACTGATTCTGTTGCAACACTACACACATTATAAGGTTTTCCTGCTATTCCTATTTACCTGTGCACCAAAACACTAGTACACTAAGTATAAAACTCAGCGGTGAATTTAATTAATTCAAAGCATGTCTCTCTTACTATACATAAGTAATTTAATGTATCCATATCATGAACATCATAGCTATTAATGTTGACTAAAAGCTTGTATACTTTTTTTCAATTAAATATATATAAGTTATCTTAATTCCTCGACAAAGAAATTCTAATTAGGTCTTTATGTTAATTTTACCAATTGATTTATATAACAATTTAACCTTCATATCAAAATTAATTGAGGACATGACCTTTGGTGGAAATATATATTATTTTACTTTTCCTTATATTCATTTCCTCGTTAATTGTAGGTATTTCCTTATATTTATCTAATTCAATTGATACCTATAGTTTACTTAACATTTGTTTCAATGTCATTTGAAAATACCCTATCTACTCTTGGTGAAGTATAATTTTTCTTAACTTTAATAATTTTTCTCGAATT
This sequence comes from Hura crepitans, assembly GCA_948208565.1. Taxonomy (NCBI): domain Eukaryota; kingdom Viridiplantae; phylum Streptophyta; class Magnoliopsida; order Malpighiales; family Euphorbiaceae; genus Hura; species Hura crepitans. The sequence continues at coordinate 9,440 of CANXYI011481725.1, forward strand.
CAATAATTCCTTCTTTTATGTCAAGGTACAGTTTTCTACAATTTAATTTAATCAAAAATTTTTTCATCTAGTGAATGTAGTTTCATTAGTATTATTTATATTATATAATAGGCACCACTAAGTAGACTACACCTGAACACATTGGATAAAAGAGGGAAATAATAACTATGCAGTGGTCCATATTATGGAACCCGACCGCTGCACTCGCCCATGGTCTACCTCGTAGACTAGTGCAGTGGCCAAATTATGGACCTATGCTACTACACCGACATAATCTGATAATGGCACTGAGTGCGCTAGTAACATAATGGTCTACCTAGTAGACTAGTATAGTGGCCCCATAATAGACTTGGACCACTGTACCAGCCCTACTTGAAAATCAAACAGTGTAGCAGCTGCTAATCCTTAAGTTGATAGGTTAACCCATCCAGTGGGTATTTAACTAATAGGCTATTACCCTTATTTTAGGGTTATTTCTTTAACAGTCACTTATGATTTTTTTAGTTAAAAAATAGACAGATAAAAATTTTATCTCCCAATCAATTATTTTAGCCCAGATAGTTATGGGTTATTTGTCTCAATTTCTCATTCACTTTATTACCAATCACCATTTAATAATATTTAGAAATGGTTAATAGTTAGATATAAATTTAATTTAGCAGTTGAAAATTGACCTCGATAGTTATAGGTCATGTTTAGGTCCTACTAGACAATTTTAAGCTTGTTTTTCTAAGCTCAATTTAAATT
>CANXYI011481775.1:0-14094 GCA_948208565.1 Hura crepitans
CGGCTAATTTTAGTAATTGAGGTTAAATGGGCATAAATTGGGGTTAATTCACATACTTGAGTTAATTATGTGTGAATAAATGTGAGAGACTATATTAAAAGTGGAAAATGCTAACAATATGCCTATTTAGTCTATTTGGCCATAATATGGAAAATAGCCTTAAAGTGTGTACTTATGAGTATCACGCAAGTTTTAGGCTTACATGAAGTGCCTTATATTACTTATAATTGTTGCAAGATATTTAAGGCCGTATGGTGTGTGTTAGTCGAATGACATGTAATGTCACAAGTGAATATAGTCTTTTGGCTTGAGTTGCCTTAAAATGTGTATAAATAGGCTATATGTGTGTATATCATGGAATATGGTAAGTTGATGCTTTGCATTGAATTTTTAATCAATGTTTATGATGAAAGGAAGGCATTTTAGGTGCTAAATAATGTTAATATAGTAATTGGGTTTTTGCAATAGGAATAGCCAAATGGCTTAAGGTGCAAAACCTTTTATGTGTGTGTTAGTATAGATTAACTAAAGAAGAATGAATGTGGCTCTATGGCCAAAAGACCAAAATAGGCATGAGGGGTTATAATTTTTGATGCCATAAGCTCTGAGTGTATTTGTGGATGTATTTGAATATGGCTATGTTGTATGATTAGTGATGAAAACTAAATCGAGCCTTGACAACCATGTGTGGCCGAATGGCTTATTTGAGTACATATGCATGATAACTCATAAATTGTGATCATTGAAATGTATACATGATTCACTCATTCTATAGATTACAAATATGATTATTAGCATGAAGAAATAAGGGTTATGACCAAAATATGTCTTAAACCTGAAGTGGGCTCAAAAGAGTTCCTTAAAATAAGTTATGCCATATTATGAGAATTTGATGAACATGAAGGCATAAATTGTGCTAAATGGATTTTATGACTTCAATTGAATGTATATAGCATAATACATGCTAAAAATCCATAAATGATATGGATATTGTGATTGGTTGTGCATGTGGCACAAATATGGCATAACGGTACCTTAAAATGAGCAAAAATGCTAAAAATGATGTTTTCAATGAAAATGAACAGTTTTAGTCATGTAATGGCTAAACAAAATAAATTAAAAGCTATATAAGCTTATTTAATAAGGTGAAACTAAAAATAATGGTTTTTAGCCAATGAGATGTAATAACTTGGAATGTATATTGACCGACTAGTTAGCAGATATAGTAGTTGCTAGGGCACTACGTATGACACCCCCTACTGGATTCCTGAAGAAACTCGACGAGCGATGCACTTCCCACTAAGTCACCCATCTTAGAATTTCTCCGAAGGTGAACTCCTTAACACTTATGGACTGTTCTAAAACACTATCAGATATTGCTTAGATTTCCAATATAAACATCAAACATGTTTATACATCATCTGACAGGCTTAGATACACCATTTATAGACACTTTATAGGTTATAGAAAATTAGGTAGCACAACTGCTACCTAGGTGACATACCAAAATTTTTTTCCACCTATTAAAAACACTTTTATAAGCATGCAAGCCATAAACCTCCATCTAAACCTTTCTAGTCCCCCAATCAACATCAGCACACATCAAACAAATATCAGCATCACACAAGCATATAGCCTCGGGCCCACTGTTATCAAGACTATCAAGCAACCCAAAAAAAGAAAACACTTATTTATATATAGTACATCCATATTTTATATATAAACATAGTAGCTCCTAAGCATGCTAACCCATACCTATTGAATTTACATGAGTACCACTACTAAAAAGAAAAATAACTCTATTTACCCTTCAGCACTTGTATTGCTGCACTACATGATCATTGAAGCTGGTCTACTTATCTTTGCTACCTGTGCACCACAACACGGGTACGCTAAGTATAAAACTCAATGGTGAGTTTAAACCATTAAAAAATGCTATATGCATTAACACACACAAGCAAACAAAATAATAATGGTCTAGATGTAGTGTGTGAGTGACATGGTAGGTGACTAATGCCATTCAGATGATATGCCATATTTACTTAAAAAATTACCAAAATGCCACTGTGTCTCATTTATTAAATTTATCACTAGAAATTATCATCAATTATTCTAGATTTGCTTTTTTCATTATGTTAATTCTATTTCATAAGCTCGACTAGGTAGATGACAATTATAAACAGTGGACCAAAAGGGAATTAAAATTATGTGTAGTGGCCCATATTTTGGTCCTCGATCACTGTGTTGGCCTGAAATAGCCATAGGGATCAGTTCACAAGAACTTCCTAAAGGGAAAAAAATATCGAGCAACAATGTGTAGGGATTAGTCTATAGACCTCTTAATGGTAGCTTATCATGTCAAAATATTCATCCAGGTCTGCCCTGCAGACCAGTGTAGTAGCCCCTCTAAGGACCTTCATCGCTGCAGTGGCATAATCTGATATAAAGATAGAAATGCTAGTAATATAGTGGTTTACCTTGTAGACTAGTGTAGTGGCTCAATTATGAACCTTGGCTACTATATCAGCCCAAGTTGAAAAACAGACAGTCAAATAGATGCTAATCCCTGAGTGACTGGTCAACCTATCTAGTGGGTGTCTAACTAATGGGCCATTTGACTTCATTTTAAGTTTATTTCTTTATTGGTCATCTTTTCATAATATTCGAAGTTGAAAAATATACAGTTATAATTTTTATTAGATAGTAAATTTTTTACCTAGATAGTTACAGGTCATTTTTAGCCCTATCGAACAATTATAGGTCAATTTTTTGAAATATTTTACATTAGTTTTAAAGGCATAATTAAAGGCATATGAGGTTTAGTCTAATCCATTATTTTAGCTCATTTATACACATGATAAATAGTTATTTTAAACACAGTCCCAAAATCATTTTTAACGGGACAGTTATAGGTCATCTTTCAATTTTACGATGGCCATTTTAGGTTCATTTTAGATCCTTTTCAAGCCCTTTTCATTGCAAATTTCACTCATGATAATGCATTTTCATAGTCCTAAAGCCAACCTCAAATATGTATATCCATTTGCCATATAAATGGCTCCCATGCCATGTTACATAAATATTGCAAGTTAGGCCAAGTTAAGGTACTATTTTCATGCCAAAACTAGTTCATTTACAAGTCAACTTTTCAAGCCATTACAAGCCAATTTCAAATTCATTTTTCAATCTTTTTCTATCCTTAAAAGGTATCCCATATTTATATATTTCATGCCATACTAATCATACATATTCACCCAAGTCATGCCATATAAACATTGCCACATACACATCACACACCACATACACACCTCTTAGCCAAATGGAGAGCTCACCCTTCCATGGAATCTTTTCACCAAATTACCATTCCAAGCATTCATTCTACCTATAATTAACCTAATTACATATCTAATCCATCAATTCACACACACAACATAAAACCCCTACCTATTCCTAAAAGAAATAGATAAAGAGTGCTACTTCCCATAGGTCACCCATCCTTGGATTTTCTCAGGCCTTATTCATTTAACACTTATTAACTTATTTCTTATGAAGGCATGTTATCCTTGTTTTCCCCAAATTATTAGATAATCTCCTAATACTGATTACCTTAGACTGATAAAATCTTATTTTAGGTATGTTATCCAATTTACAAAAATTTGGAAACTAATGTTTAGCTTTCACTTAATAGCAAGTCAAGCACCGCACTATAAATTCAGCTACCTCCCACTTTATTCCTGGCCACCAGTAGTGGTTTCAAATCAAGATATATCTTTGTGTTTCCTAGGTGCATGGAGTATTGAGCTTCATGAGCCTCTTTTAAGATCTGTATTTTTAATGCATTTATTTCTGGTACACATAGCCTATTATGATAATACAAGCTTCTTTCTACACCCAATTCAAACCTTGTAGTCTTCCCTTTTTTGACTTTGCTTATGGTTGAAACCATTTGTTCATCTTTGAATTGGGCCTCCTTTATCTGCTACTTAAAGTTAGATTTAATCTGTAACTTAGCCAAAATTGCATTTTCTGCTATGTACTCCACTCTAGCATGCATAAGCTTCAGCGTGGCAATGAATTTCTTGCTTAAGGCTTCTATAACCACATTCACCTTTCCTAGATGATAGTCGATAAGACAATCATAATCCTTGATTAACTCCATCTATTGTCGTTGCTTGAGATTCTAACTGGGTAGGTACCCTTTGAAGTTTCATGAGTAGTACCCCATACCTCGAGTCTTGTGAAGGTGATCCAGCACTCCTGGAACACTTTTTTGCCTTAATGGTACTTGTAACACCTATGTTTTATGGCTCAATGAGTAGTGCCATGGGGTTCGAGGAGTGCACTCGAGGTGCCGAGTCACTTACTAGTGAACCGAGGGAGTGGCATGGGTCATAAAACTTTAAGTGGCCTTAATTTGATGAAATGGGAAAATTTTAAAAATTTAGCAAAACCAATAATTCATTTTAGGCTTAAAGCTACTAATTGAGGCAATAAAAAATTTTTCTAAGATGGGATTGACACGGGATATGCCCAGATAGACCCAAAAATAGTGGGCCCTAAAGCTAAAAAAATCACATTGAGTCCAATGGTGAAAGAATTTTTAGAATCAGAGGTCATTTGCAAAATCTCATTATTTTTTAAGTTGGCATGCAAATTAAGGTAGTAAGAAAACTACCCTGTCGGTGGAATTTGGCCATGAAAATTTATGACCAAGTAGAGGGGATTAAAATAGGAATTTTAAAATAAATGGTGTAATTTTTAGAGGTTCGAGTGAATTTCTATGAATTTTTAAGTTTCCCAAAAAGTCGAGATGGTTGAGGAAATTTCCAGAAAATCTTGAGGTGTCAAAATGGGGCTTACAGTAATGCCAAGTGGCTGAGTAATGATGCCAAATGGCAAAGGGCATGGGACAAGTGGATATCCATGTGTTAGAGAGCAAAACTCATTTTGCTTATTTTTCTCTTATGCCCAGCCACTACCGATGCCACCTCCTTTATATTCAAGCCATAACTTTCTTCTCTAGTGGCCAAATGAAGTGATTCTTATGGATAAAAATTTCTTGAGATGTTAGGGATCACCAAAAAATAAAAATAATTAGCTAAAAAGGAGCTGTGGTTTAAGAGAAAAAAATCAAACAAAGTGACTAGTTTAGAATAGTCCCGACCCATGACACCAAGGTGAGTTTGTGGCTGTATCTCCCTCATTACTTAGGCTTTTTGGGTGATTTTTACACTAAATCATAGCTAATATCCATATGGTGGTGTGTATAAGGGATTGGTGGCCATTGGATGGCATTTGGAGGCTTACAATGAGAGGACAAAGTCACTATTACTCGTTAGAATTTAGTTGGTAGTAGAGACTTAGATGAGGATGACACCTTTAAAGGGACATGTAAGTGCACTTTTAGCACTTTCTTTATGTGTATGGGTACCTAGGTTAAGGATCCTTGAGTTAGGATTGCTAGAAGTGTAAATCAAAAGTAGATTACTCCATTTGTGATGTTGGTTAAGTTAGAAGTTTTGTTAGAATTAAAAGTGTAATCTTAGCATTTGTATAATTAGTTTAAAGTGCTTGCTGAAATTTACTAGCCATGGTTGTTTGATTAAGTAATTTGCTACCTAAGATGAATTTAGAGTGTGCTAGTTATGCTAGGATATGAACTAAGTGAATTTAGGTAATAAATCCCTATGAAATGTGTATGTTGGTTTATACCTGTGGGCTATGTTATGTGGTTTTAAGGAAATGCTATATTGGACCTTAGCTAAATTGGCTTTAGATTGGGATGCATATGACCATAAGTGAGACCATGGCATGTAATTATGGCTAAATATGGTAATCATATAGAAAAGAATGTAATTTAAGTTCATTCTCTTAAGTACCCGAGAGGATTAGTCATGGCATGTTAAATTGGAACCTTAAGTTGTTAAATATTAAGTAAGTGCAATAATGTAGCTTGATTGATGCCATGAAATGGCTTATAATATAACTTGTAAAAGTATATAGTATATGCATTATCTTGGCTATGAATTTGGCTTACAATGATCATGAATTTTAAATGATGCATTTGATATATTAACATAACAATGTACATTTGAAAGGTGCCTTGAAATGGCTAAGAAGGTTTTAGTCTAAAACATATGGTTAAAGCCTAAGATATGGACCTAAAAGTGACTTCAAATAAGCTAATAAATTGAACCTTAGTTGTGCCTCTGAGAGGTTAGAATCAAACTATGTTTTGGCCATGGAATTGGCTAAGTCAAAGATGGCATTTGTGCTTAGATTTTGGCTATGGAGTTAGCCCAATTTTAGTGGCTTTGATGCCTATGTTTTTGGCCATGGACTTAGACTAGTTATAGTTGGCCTAGTGCCTAATAAAGTCTTAAAAAGAATAGTGAAAATTGAATTGAAATTGGACTTAAAATAGTCCCAGAAAGTAAACTTTAAAAGTGGTCGAAATGACCTATAACTATCTAGTTGACCTCTACCTGAACCAAAAATGTCACTGGACAAGAAAGTATCAACTTTTTTAGGTGGAAATTCCATGATAAGTCATACCATAAGACACTTTGATTTTTGCTCATAATAGACTAAAATTTTCTAATCGAATTTTACTTGGTAGAGCCAAAAAGTGGCTATACCAGTCTGAATAATATTTCGAAGTACGAGATAAAAATTTTAATCTGTCTATTTTTGACACTTAAATATTATAAGAATATTTTTGGTCAATAAATGAAGTTAAATTAAGCTATTTGGCCCATTGGTTAGACACCCACTAGATGGGTTGACCGGTTAACTTAGGGTTTTGTAGCTGCTAGTTTATTGGTGGCTGGAGAGGTTTACAGACTGATCTCTATTATGTCACCCAGTTCATGATGGCACCTACTGGTTGCTAGAGAGGTTTAAGAACTAATCTCCATTATGTCACCCAGTTATTGATATTTATTTGTGGTTGGGGAGGCTTACCGACTGATATCCATTATGCCATATAGTTATTTTTATTATGTCTAGGGAGGCTACGAGGATCACTGTACTATTTTATTATCCCTCTAGATCCAGTGTCTTAAAGGGTCGTCTTCCTGGATGGGCCAAAAAATTAAATTGAGTAAATAATTAGACTAGTTATAAACGTTAAACTAAGCATAATGGAACAATATTTCCTAAGTTTTCACAAGATGAAAGCTAAAGGCCATTTTAGACATTTTGCACTAATGTGCTAGATCAATTAAAGAGAACTAAGTTAAGTAACAAGCAAAATAATTATTAAGATTAAAGTTTAAGCTTATTGAAGAACGTTTACTTAGAAGATAGCAAAAATACAGTAAAAGGGTAATTTGGTAAATTTTCACAAATAGGTGAATAAATTAATTTGTGGTAAAGCCTACTAATTAAAAATAATAAAACTTGTCTCAAAGTATTTATTTGAGTCAAATGTGATATTTTCAAACCAGATAAATACCCTAGGGGTATCTTAGTAATTTGGCACCGTAGTATATAATTAAGTTATAAAATCAAATAAAATTATTCTTAAACTACCTAGATAAATTAATAATATTATAACATGATTAAATTGCTTTAAGTTCACCACTGAGTATCTCGTATACCCAGTGTACCGATTTTGGTGTGCAGGTACACTATAATAGGACTTACATCATAAAGTGTGACAATAGCAGTTTAGAGGATGCAAGTGAAGACTTTAGAAGTAACATTTGTACAGTTATCATATCCATGTACTTAGGTGAGAAATGGGTAAAAGATGTATTTAGGCTTTAAAATGTAATGTAACTGAGCAAATATGACTTACTGATGCAAATTAAGTGATTATCTTTCTTCTTTGGTGAATGAATGAATATATGTGATGTTTATGTTGATGTGAGCTTAAGGTTTTATATTTATGCATGTTCATCTGTGGCCCGAGGCTTGTGTTTGATGTGTGTTAGATGTTATAGATAGGCTGAGAATAGGGGACTAGATGGGTCTAGGTGTGATGAATTATTTATAGAAGTGTTAAACAGGTTGTTTAAAATTTTGCATTAGGACCCCGGGTAGCCGTTATGCTGCCGGATTTTTAGGTAACAACTGAGGGTGGTTAGATTTCCTCTGTAATGACTAAACCATATTGGTTTTAACATAAATGGATTATATGAACTGACTGCAGTGGTTTTGAAACCTGATAGGACAATCTAGGGTGAAATTGGTAAAACTTAAACGAATGACCTAAGGAGAAATTTTAGGATGGGTGACCTAGTGGGAAGTGCGCCGCTTATTGAGTTTCTTTGGGAATCTAGTAGGGGGTGTCACAATATTTTTCATAGAGCCTTAGTTTACAAGCATTACAATTCTTCCCCTCTTAAGAAATTTCATCCTCAAAATTACTTAGAGTGAATAGGCATGGTTACTAAGCCATCATCTACTCTTCAGGCTCTCATGTAGCTTCTTCTACATTGTGATGCCTCTAGAGGATATTAACCGAACAAATGCCTTTATTTCTCAATTGTTTCACCTCTCTAGCTAGTATCTATATTGGTTTTTCTTCATAGCTTAAGTCTTGCTATATTTCAACATTTGTTATGGGAACTACATTAGATGGATTTGATTTGTATTGCCTTAGCATTGAGACATGAAACATATCATGAATCTGTGACAATTCAGATGGCAAAGCTAGCTTATATGTTAGAGGTTCCACTCTTTCTATAATTTCATATGGTTAAATGAATCTGGGGCCTAACTTCCCCTTTTTCCAAAATTTGAGGACCTTCATTCATAGAGACACCTTTAAGAATACTTTCTTACCAATAGCACACTCAATATCCCTCTACTTCCTATCAACATAGGATTTTTTCCTATCAACTATAACTTTCAATCTTTATATGATCAATATAACCTTTTCCTCTGTACCTCTAAATAGATCAACACATGATATCTTATTTTTCCTAATCTCATTCCAGAACAAAAGGAGTTCTATACCTTCTGCCATAAAGTGCTTTATATAGGGCCGTGCCTCAACTAGTCTGATAGATGTTACTATAAGCAAATTCAGCTAGAGATAGGTATTGATTCTAGTTGCCTTTAAATTCAATGGCACAACTATGTAACATATCCTCAAGCACTTGTATCACCCTTTCTAATTGTCCATTTATCTGAGGGTGAAAGGCTATACTATAGGTCAATTTGGTGCCTAAGGCTTCATGCAACTTCTTCAAAAACCTGGAAGTGAATTGAGGATCTCTATCTAATATGATTACCATAGGTACACCATAAAGTCTAACAATCTTATCAACGTACAATTTAGCGAACTTTTCTAGTGACTAGTCCATTTTGATAGGGATAAAAGGAGCTATCTTGGTTAGTCTATTAATAATCATCCACACATCACATTTTCCTCTAGTCATAGCCAATTCCTTACAAAATCCAATGTCACTTTTTCCCACTTCCATTTTGGTATTGCTATAGTATGCAACAGTCCAAAAGGAACTTAATGCTCTGCTTTTACCTATTAGCATGTCAAACATCCAGCAACATACTTTACCATATCTCTCTTCATACCTAACCGCCAATACTGAGGCTTCAGAGCTAAATACATCTTAGTACTACATAGGTGCATAGAATAAGGAGCTTCATATACCCCCTTCAATATCTATAATCTCAAGTTATATGTACTAGGTACATCGAACCTACCCTAAAAATACTGACATCCATCCTCTCTCTAATCAAATCCTAGGGCCTTCCGCTCTTAAACTTTACTTATTAGATGCATCAATGACTCATCTCTATACTATGCTTCCTTTATCCTCTATTTGAAATCTATTTTAATCTATAACTCAACCAACATAGCATTCTTCTTAGTTTACTATAATCTAGCATTCATAGATCTCAAAGTCACCATGAATTTCCTACTCAAAGTATCTGCTACCACATTAGCTTTCCCTAGGTGGTAATCTATTAAACAGTCATAACCCTTAATTAGCTCTAACCATCTTCTCTATCTCAAATTCAATTCTTTATGAGTTAGGAGGTATTTCAGACTCTTGTGATCTATGTAGATGTAACATTTCTCACAATACAAGTAGTGCCTCCAAAATTTCAAAGCAAAAATAATGGCAACAAGCTCTAAGTCATCAGTAGGATAATTCCTCTCATGTGGCTTTAACTATGATAAAGCATAAGCTACTACCTTTCCTTCTTGCATCAGCACATAACCTAATCCATTAAGTGAGGCATAACCATACAATACAAAGTCCTTACCTTGTTTAGGTTGAATTAGGATAAGAGCTTCTATTAGGATCTTTTTTAGCTTCTTAAAACTAGCCTAACATTTATCAACCCACTCAAATTTAAAATTCTTTCTAATCAATTTGGTCAAAAGGACTGCAATTAAGAAAAATCCCTTCACAAACCTTCTGTAGTACCTAGCTAATCCCAAGAAACTCCGTATCTCTATCACATTCCTTGGGGGTTCCCACTCTAACACTGCCTTAACCTTGCTAGGGTCCACTCTATTGCTTTTTACTAACACTATATGTCCTAGGAAAGCTACTTCAGTTAGCTAGAATTCACACGTACTTAGCTTGGAATACAACTATTTCTCCATTAGAGTTTATAACACAACCTTGAGATGTTCATGTTCCTCCCTAGTCTTAGAGTATACCAGAATATCATTAATGAATATTACCACAAACTAATCCAGATAAGGTTGAAATATTCTATTCATTAAGTCCATAAAGGCTACTGGGGCATTTGTGAGACCAAATGGCATCACTATGAACTCATAATGCCTGTATCTAGTTCTAAATATAGTCTTAGCAATTTTATCCTCCTTGACTCTCAACTGATGGTACCTAGATCTCAGGTCGATCTTAGAAAATACACCCGTACCTCTTAACTAAGCAAAGAGGTCATCTATTTTAGGCAAAGGATATTTGTTTTTCACTGTCACTTTATTCAGCTATCTATAATCAATATATAGCTAAAGTGAGCGATCTTTCTTCTTTACAAACAATATGGGTGCTCCCTAAGGTGAAACACTAGGTTTGCTTAAATCCTTATCTAAGAGTTCTCATAATTGCACATTTAATTCCTTTAGTTCAGTAGGTGCCATTCGGTAAGAAGTAATAGAAATATGAGTTGTATAAGGATATACCTTAATTTCAAAATCAAGCTCCTATTGTGGAGGTAAACCTAGCAACTCATCAAGGAACACTTTAGGAAACTCTAACACTATTGGAATCTATTTAAGTATTAGGGTGGAAGCATCAATGACAATGACATGTGCTAAGTCAGCTTTACACCCTTTTCGGATGAGTTTCCTTACTGTAATAGCTAAGATAAGGTTATTCACACAATTCCTCTCATTAAAAACTATCACTATCTATCCCTCCACAGTCTGAACGGTTAGCCTCTTATTTTTATTGTCAAGTATAGCTTCATACCCTAACAACCAGTCCATTCCCATAATCACATTAAACTCAAGAAAAGGCAATTCAACCAAATCTACAAGAAATAGACATTCTTGGATCACTAAAAGACACTGTCTATACACTTTGTTCGTATTCACACTTTGTCCTATATGATTATTAACTTGTATATCTATGTTCACATGCTCAGATTTCAGTCCTCTATCATGTGCCAATGTGGTGCATACATATGAATGTGTGGATCCTAGGTCTACTAATGCCAAAACTAGAACATCAAATAAATAAAATCTACCAGTTATAACATCTAGTGTCACTACCTCTTCTCTAGCTCTAAAATCATACTATCTAGCTAGGGCATGAGCTTTTAATTTGGTCCCTTGACTAGGACTAGGTTGATCTCCTCTACTTTATCTCTGACCTCTATTTTGAGGTGTAACTATGGATGCCTGAGTTTAAGCACTATCGGGCTATCTCTGAGGACACTCTCTCTGATAGTGGTCCTTGGCACCAAAAGTCAAGCACGCTCTTCTTTTACCTAACCTACATTGGCCTTAATGCCTCTTGTTATAGGTACTATAGGTTGGGGCTCCATTTCTATTACTTGATAGGCTAAGAGTAATAATAACTCTTAGAGGTAGTTGGGCTCTGATTATGGAAGCTTGCCCAGATCTCTAAGATTGTGTCTATCTCTATGCTTAATACATTGATTAGGATTGAGATAGTGCTTCTCTCTTTCCCTTACTATCACCTGAGGCTATACTTGACTGCATCGTAGTAAACTGACTCTTTCTTTGGAAGAAGTCTCTTTTTTCCTATACCATCTCCTCTATGTCATAGGCAGATGCCACTAATACAACAAAGTCTATTGGCCTCGGGTTTGCTATCTGCAACCTCAACTCTATATTCAACCCCTTCAAAAATCTTTTACACTTTTGCTCTTCATTAGGAATGAACTTTTTTGCATACTTGATCAACTGGGTGAAATCCTTCTCATATTAAGCTACTATCCTCCTACCTTGTTTCAAATATAGGAAATCCTGCCTTTTCTTATCCTTGTAGGACTCAATAATATACCTCTTTCTAAACACTATCAAGAAAAACTCCCATGTGAGATCTGTCACTAACTTCCTCTTCCTAATAGTGTCCCACTAATGGTATGCTTTTTTCTATATAAGGGAAGTTGTACACTCTAGACTATTTTCTTTTGAGCATTTTAGCTATTCTAAAATACTGAAGGTCATCTCTAACCAATACTCTGCTCTCATTGCATCATCCTGCTTCATACCTAGAAAATCCAAAGCACCTATCTTTTTAATTCTCTTCAATGGTCTCTTTTTTACTACATATACTGGTGATGGTGGAGGTACTGGAGCTAGTGGAGGAGGTAGAGCTAGAATAATAAGTACAGAGGTATGTTTGAACAAATTTATTATCTATTGTAACAAAGTTGGAGATACTTCTGCTTATTGCTATGTTTGGGGTTGTGGCCTATGTATAGCATCACTCGACTTCAGAGTAGCTATATTATTTGCTCCCTGTATTGAAGTTAAAGCATAATTGGCCACTTCCTCTGCCCTTTCCTCTGATGGTCTATCAACTATTTGGAATTACTAAAGAAATTACAAAACTTATCATTCTCTGTGTAGTGTAACATAACAACATAACTAAACTTAGCCTCTAGCACTCATGCAAACTACCTAAGAACATTAAACTAGGCTTTTATACAACCTAATGTGACACCCCCTATCGGATTCCTAAAGAAACTCAACAGGCAATGCACTTCCCACCAAGTCACCCACCTAAGAATTTCTCTAGAGGTGAACTCTTTAACGCTTATGGACCATTCTATAACTCTATCGAATGTTGCTTAGATTTCCAATCCAAACCTCAAACATGATCATACATGGTCTGATAGACTTAGATACCCCATTTATAGACACTTTACAGGTTATAGAAAATTAGGCAGCATAACAGCTACCCGGGGTAACATACCAAAATTTTTTTCCACCTATTAAAAGCACTTCTATAGACCATCAATCAATTCAACCTCCTTCTGGACGCTTCTGTGCCCCTAGTTAAACATCAACACACATCAAACAAATATCCGTGTCACACATACATAGGGGCTTAGGCCCACAGTTATCAAGATCATTAAGTAACCCAAAAAAACAAAACACTTGTTTATATACATTACATCGATGTTTTATGTATAGAAATAACAGCTCCTAAGCATGCTAACACATACTTATAAAATTTACATGAGTACCACTACTAAAAATAAAATAATTCTATTTACCCTTTAACACTTATTTTGCTACACTACATGATCATTGAGGCTAGTTTGCTTATACTTGGTACATACATATCACAAAATAGGTATGCTAAGTATAAAACTCAGTGGAGAATTTAAACCATTCAAAACATGCCATATGCATTAACACACACAAGCAACTATATAATAATGGTCTAGATGTAGTGTGTGAGTGATATGCCAGGTGACTAATGCTATTCAGATGATATGCCATATTTACTTAAAAATTTACCAAAATGCAACTATATCTCGTTTATTAAATTTATAACTAGAAATTACCATCAATTATTCTAGATTTGCATTTTTATTTATTTTAATTCCATTTCATAGGCCCAACTAGGTAGATGACACTTACAGACATTAGACCGAGGG
>CANXYI011481871.1:0-14486 GCA_948208565.1 Hura crepitans
TTTCCGTGACGTCTTTTTAATTGGAATCCATGGTATATGGTCGGTTCTTTTCGAAGCTTTTCAAATTCGTCTGTTTGTTCGTTGGGTAAAGAATTATTCCAGATTTCCCATAAATTTTTGGGAAAGATTGATTGCGCCCAATGGCGCGTGATTTTGTTATTTCACAAAATTTACTATTATATTTGACGAATTAAGTAAAAAGATATTATTAAATTATTTTTTAAATTTTGTTATTATATTTTTAAATAATTAGATTTTTTTATATTTTTAAAATAATTATTTTTTATTTTTAAATTTATTAAAATAAATAGATTTTATTTGTAAATTTTATGTTACGTAACAGTTAATAATTTTTAAATTAAAAAAATAATTTAATAATATAATTATTTTGTAAAATATGATAATAAAATTTAATTTTGATTTCAAAATAAATAAGTAAATTTTAATTAAACATGTCTCCTAATTTGATAAAATATAACATCAAAGCTCAATTGACGGAACTATAATAACACGTGAGTTCAATAAAACTAATAAAACTAAATATAATTACGAACATGTTTGCTAAATTAATATATGTTCATAATTTAATTGAGATATTAAAGTGTAAAAAGTATTGAAAAAGGGAAGATAAGGTGATCAACCATATATCTTTGTTGGCATTTGTTTGAACGTGGAATCACATTTTTCAATATTAAGGAGCAAAGATAATTTTACTAATTAATTGAAATATAATTTTAATTATATAATAAGAAGTTAATTTCTTTCCAAATTAATTTATTAAAAATTTAATATTATTCAATATTTGTGAATATTAAAAACTTAAATATATGATTTTTTTTAAAATATTTTATTTTTATGAAATTATTTAAATTAATATTATAAATTTTTGTCGATATATTATATGTTTTATATAAATAAATATCACTTTGTAATGCATATATATAATTTATTAATTTAAAAAATTATGGTTTAAATAAATCTAAAACATCACGTTTATGTAAAAGCTAAACATTATGTTGACAATTATTGAAAATTAAATTATTGATTGTTTCAAAAAAAATTAAATTAATGATAATTTATCACATCCAATGGCACTTTGATCAAATAAATTTAGCTTCTGTAATAGTACACAATTCCACATTCATAATTTACTAAAAAATTTTGATCTTTTTGATGAAGAAAAAAAAACGTGGAAACTCGACTATGAAATTATTATTAAAGTGTTTGTCAAAAAGAAATATTTTTTGGCAATAATTAAGGATTACTTTTAAGTACACTAGATATATTTGAAAAAATATTTTTTTGATTTAAAATTATTTTTTATCTTATAGAAATTATTGAAAAATTTTATTTAAATTTGTATTTTATTATTTTTTAATTTTTTTGTACAAATTTAATAAAATTTAAAAAGTATTTTTTTATTATAATTATCGGAAATTTTTTGGGAACTTTATATAATTATTGATCATACATAACGTTAAAGTGGACGCCACGACGGGTGCGATGTCGCAGTTAAACTGAGTCTTTAATCTTTTCATTGAAGTGCACGCTGAGCTGTTTACTGTTGGATCCTGTGGACGACGGACCGTCGGTTGCTCCGATTTCACTTTCCTCGTCGCCGGCATTGCTACACCGGTCACCGGCAAGGATAATCAGAGCCATCAATTTTCGCGCCACCGGTTTATCTCATCAAATAAGAAAGAAACAGAGCCCACTGTTTACTGTTCCGTTGACTCCAGGAATATATTAGGCCATGATTAACGCGGTAAATTACCAACCTGCCATCCTTTTCTATCCTGTTTTATTCTGCGATTTCACCTGCAAAGGAAGATTTGTACAATCATTGATTTTGAGTTTGTTGTTTTAATCGGTGTGAGAATGGAGCAGCAGAGAAATTCGTCGGGATCTTCTCATAGCCCTAGATCTCCCTCATCGCAGCCTTACTTGTCGGTTTCTGTCACTGATCCTGTGAAATTAGGTAACGGCGTCCAGGCTTACATCTCTTATCGCGTCATTACCAAGGTAATTTTTGCTGATTTCCTTTTTCTCGTTTTAATTCTCGTTTTTGCTTTAGTTTATTATTCAATTAGGATTGGTTCAGGAGTTGCCTTGTTTTATATGGCAGTTGCTATAATATGGCTGTTTCCCAAACGATTAGAAGTGCTTGAATTCATTGATTGCTTACTTGAATTAACAAGTTATTTCGTGCCTTCTTGGAAACTAAAGGTTCCTACAATATATTGGATGCTAGCTGATTTCATGACGAGCATTTGGCTAAACGTTTGCGAGAAATTAGCTTAAAGTCTTTGAATGCTTGATATTATTCCTATCAGTTAAAGGACGGAGGAGAAACATCTGACGAATTATTACAGAGAAAACTGAACTCTCACATCATACAGCTGGATTCTCTTTCCAAGTTTGTAGTATTGAATTTGTTTATCGATCAGTTGGCATCAAATTTGGATTAAGCTTTGAAGTGCCATTCCCACACCCCCCCTTTTTCCCTGGGGGGATAGGGAGGGTCTTGCAAGCACACGAATGTTGAAATTCTTGCGCGACTGTTGACGGTGAAAACTGAATACCGCAGTTCCGTGCATATGTTTATCTTTCAGTGATGTTTTCGTTGTATGTCAAACCCTTGGATTTGCTATATCAACAGATTTTTAGAACTCCTCTTATGTAACTCTGAAAAAACCTTTGAGTGCTTCACTTAATGTATGGATAAAAGGAATCTCTTGAGTGCTATGAGGTGTGGTCATTGAGTATTTTTTAGGATTTATTTGATGGTTTTTGTATTTGAACATTGAGATAAAGATCTTATATTTTACAAATTCTGCTACATGAGAGTTTGACGTTTTATGGAATTGTTTTGGCAGACAAATTTTCCGGAATATCAAGGGCCTGAAAAGATTGTTATTCGGCGTTACAGTGATTTTGTTTGGTTACATGACCGTCTTTTTGAAAAGTACAAAGGTGTTTTTATTCCTCCTCTTCCAGAGAAGAGTGCTGTAGGTAAGAAAAAAAAGGTCGCTGTTTTCCTTTTTTATGGTTTTTTCTTTGAGTTGATTATCATCTGCTGCGCACTTACTACAGAGCAAGCATGCGAAATTTAGGCCCTCTTTTGCAAGTTGAAAATTTTGTTGAGTTGCTTGTACGATCTAGTCATAATGTGGATGCTTCTCAGCATAATTTTGTTAGAAGATTTGAGAATTTCACCTGATCGCACATTATGATCTGGGGTTTGACCATGTGATGAGAGCAAGAATTACTAGGGACATGGTGTTAGGCATTGACTTATATTCAACCCAAAAAACTGGTAAAACTGGTGTAGCAGATAGTATGTGCTGTATTCTCATTAAACTTTATCCTTTTGAGATTCTTCACATAATGGACAGCATTTTACTCTCATACAGGGAAAAGGAAAATAAATAATTAATAAAGGATTGATTCCTTTGTTTTGCCTTCTTTATCAAAAGATGGATTTTTGCCTCATTTAGGAAACCACAATATTAATTATCATCTTATGAATGAGAAGGAAATTTTTCTTGAAAGAAAATATTGCTAATGCAAAAATGATTGATCAAAAGATCTGGAAACTTGGAATCTGTAAGCAAATGATTGATCAAAAGACCTGATGTACATGAATTGCATTGGACATGGCCTTCTGTTAAAATTATAATTGGACTTTACTGCTTATATGGCTCAAATTTTTATATTCTTGCATATATGTGATTTAAAGGAAATGTGAGACAGATGTTGCATGTCATGTGTGAACCTTTGTGAAATTCATGACGACTTACTTTGTGCACTTTTATGCAGAAAAGTTCCGTTTCAGTGCAGAATTTATTGAGTTGAGGCGTCAAGCATTGGATATATTTGTCAATAGGATAGCCTCACATAATGAGCTTAAGCAAAGTGAGGATCTGAGAACCTTTTTGCAGGCAGATGAAGAGGTGTTCTATCTATATTTGATGCCTTGAATGACATTCTTCTTTTTGGTCAAAGTGAAGGTTTATTCAGATAATATCTGAAAATCTGTGATCTGGACTTATTAATTACAGATAGTTGGACTGCCTGCCTTCTTCTGCCTGGTGCACATGCAACATCTGAACTGCTTTTTTTTTTTTTTTCGATTTCTTGTCAGCCATGGAAGAATTTTTTAATTTCTAGCGAATGTCCTAGGTATTTAATGGATGGCCGTAGAAGCTGCGGCATTGGAATTATTACTGTGCCTTCCATATCTGTTAAATTTTCTTGTAATTTTCTATTAACAAAGTTGAATTTCTCCTTAGTACACAATCTCAAAATTAAAAACGAAATGAAAAGTGGTGTGAATCCTTTTCAGGATTTGCTTCATGCAAATTTTTTGTTAGATTTATTTGTTCATTAGGGTCATTCATTGTTTAGTGAAGCTTGGAACTAGGTTAAAGTCGAACTGAATTTGATAGTTGGTTCAGTTTAAGAATAACTGATATATTTTTGGTTGTCTTTCTTCTTCTTTGTCTTCTTCTTCTTCTTCTTATTGTTATTATTATTAAGAAGAATGGGGCTGACTGTCTGTATCAACATAGCTTGCAATTGCTCTTAATTTATCCATTTATATTGATACAGCAAGAGTTCTGTTATGTTGATATTAATAGGTTGAAAGATTTTGTTATCTTGGTGCTAATATATCGTGTATTTTCCAGACAATGGAAAGATTGAGGTCTTATGAGACTGGCATTTTCAAGAAGAAGCCAGCTGATTTGATGCAAATCTTCAAGGTATGATTTCTGAACTGTTCAGGATGATTAGCGCTGCTAGTGAAAGAAACCTTATATCTTAGCCAAAAAAATGTTGCCATGGCCAGTTAGGCACCTTTTTAACTTGTGTGAACTTTCTTTATTCAGTGACCATTAAATTAATTTCAGAAACATATATGATGGCTGGCAACTGTTCTTTTGCTGCTGTTACTGTGGATGCTCTGAGCCAATTTCTTATTAATCAAAGACATAATATTCATGTCAGATGCGTGGAATGATGTTTCTTTCAAATTCCATGCATATAATTGTGAATAAACTACCTGTTGGTTATAAGTTAAACACCATAGAAAATGCTCATTTCCTCTCGATGTAAATACAATCTTGTAATGGACTTAATTATTTTGATGTGTGATTTGATCTAGGAATAAGGAATCAATTTTATTCTGCAGGATGTGCAAACTAAAGTGAGCGATGTGGTTCTTGGGAAGGAAAAACCTGTCGAAGAATCAAATCCTGAATATGAAAAGTTAAAGCATTACATCTTTGAGCTTGAAAATCACTTGTCTGAGGCTCAGAGGCATGCATATCGTCTTGTAAAGAGACATAGAGGTAACAAAGACATCTGTTGATGTACTTCCC
This sequence comes from Hura crepitans, assembly GCA_948208565.1. NCBI lineage: Eukaryota > Viridiplantae > Streptophyta > Magnoliopsida > Malpighiales > Euphorbiaceae > Hura > Hura crepitans. The sequence continues at coordinate 5,382 of CANXYI011481871.1, forward strand.
TTGATTGTTTTCCTGTGTTCTGTTCAATTTTAGACATTATAGTGCAGTTAGACATGATTGTTTATTTCCTCAGAGCTGGGACAATCTCTATCAGATTTTGGAAAGGCAGCCAAACTCCTTGGTGATTGTGAAGGTGGTACCCTTGGAAAGGCATTTTCTGATGTTGGGGCAAAATCAGAGACATTATCTGTTAGGTTGCAGAAGGAGGTAGGCTTTAAGTTGGTCATCCCAGAGTCAGTATTGTGGGAAATTCAAACGTTGATGGAAGAGATGATTGACTTGATGGTAAATCACTAAACTTTTTTTTTTCCCTCTCGTTTTAGGCACATCAACTCTTGATGAACTTTGAAGAACCTTTAAAAGATTATGTTCGTGCAGTGCAATCAATAAAGGTGAGTTTGTAGCTTAATCCCCATCCTCTCCTGTATATATATTTTCACTCAACTCTATAGTTGTCATAGCAGTTGACATTGCTTCTGCGCGTTGAAACAGGCTACCATAGCTGAGAGGGCCAATGCCTTCAGACAGCAGTGTGAACTTGCCGAAACAATTAAATTGAAGGAGATAAATCTGTATGATCCTTTTATCCTTTTTTGTTCTCTAGCTTCATTATATTTGTCATGGGTATGATATTGTAAAACTACTGCTGATGGCGAGATATATAGGTGGTGACCAGTAGAGTGACAGTTGATGTTGCAATAAATACAAACCTGTATATTCTAGTGTTATCGATAAATCTTCAATGGTGATCTCTAAGCTATGATATGTCTATGTCCTGCAACTTGCATATAGAATAGGCGGGACTTTGTTTTAAATTGTCCTATGGCAGACCGAAAATGTTGCATTAAGTAATGCCCTTGCTGGTTTTTTTAGCACCATATCTTCTCATGGACGAGGCATCTATCAGATTTTATATTCAGATGAGCCTTTTACCATAAGAATCCAATTGCAAGGTTTTGCAATATGTATCTTTGATTGATCTAATGGTTTTGGCTACAGTCCTTGCTCAACAATCATGCGTGGTTGAAGAAAATAAATTTTCTAGAATACGCAGAATCTCTCTCAACAATATATGCTGTTACCTTTCAGAAAGGGGTTGAAAGCTAAATTTTTCTTCATGATGGAATGGTAAAAAAAAAAAAAAAAAAAAGAAAGAACGAAAAAGGCTTGGAATTAGAGAATGTCTATTTCATTCTGATTTTTCGTGGTATCTGTTGATGGCCTGGAGAATGTCTGAGAGTTTCTAATTTTAGACGTATTTTCTGTAGTGACAAGCTCATGTTAACACGGTCAGACAAAGTGGGAGAGGCTGAGCACGAGTACAAGGAGGTGAGTTGCTGTGCATGAGCGCTCTTCACTTTATATATACATATTAGAAACTTGGTTTGCCGAACTAAAATTTATTTGTAATGCAGTTGAAGGCAGAGGGTGAGGAAGCAACGAGAAGATTTGAGACTATTGTACGAGTGATGAGTGAAGAGATGGTGCGTTTTCAAGACCAGAAAACACAGGATATGGGAGTCGCAATCCATGAATTTGCAAAAGGACAGGCTCGTCTGGCAAACAGCATTGCAGATGCATGGCGAAGTCTTCTTCCGAAGTTTGAAGCTTGTTCGTCATAATTCATCAGATAACTCTAAAGTGAGACCGTGCTCACCTGAGGGTTCTAAAGAAATGGAAAGCACAACTCTCTAAAATCTTCGCGACTTCTTAGGAATTAGCTCACCATTTTGGTGTTTTACGAAGTTTTCAATTTATTTTTATTGTACAAATATGAAGCTATTGCAAAGGCCTATCATATCCTTTCATGTATCTTAAACTCCCAAGCTTCGAGTTTTAGATTTTCACTTCACACAAGCGCCCATTGTCCTAATTCTTTTCTCTAGTGCATCAATTTTCTTATTGTATGCTTCGAGCATAGGTTTTCCTTTCTTTTTCGAGCAATTGTGATTGGTGCTATGCAGTGGGGTCTAGAGTTTAATTGCAATCGAAACCCTCGTAAAAATACAAATTTTTTTTTAATTTTTTTCCTTGACATTAACAAAGATGTATTTTACTTATTTATTGTTTTTTGGGTGACGTTATTAAGTTATGGTGAATTGTTGTATAAATATTTTATGATATTACAAAATCCTATTCCGGCTGTGGATTAGTGGAGTGGAACAGCTTTCTACCGCAGAAATGTGGAGATTCTTATCCACATGCTGTCCTCCAAAATTCAGAATCACAACTTTCTATCTTGTCTCTGGACTCACTTCCCTCCGTCCTAAGAAGCAATAGTTTAGGAGTTAGAACCATGACGAGCGCAATGAGGCAGCTCCTCTACCCAGCACGCGTGCCTTCCCACGTGCAGATCCCTTCCGCTCTTCCTGTTTCCCGCCCTTTCCTATTAACCACCGGATTGGACCCGAATTGTTACTCCAGGCTTTTTCGTGAATTTTACGGCCACCAGAATCCGATACCGCTGGCAAAAAACTCGTCTCAAAATGACGGCATAGTGTCTACCGATGAAGCTGAAGATGGCGTCTCTTTAGGGACCTTGAAATTGCCTGCCAATACCGACCTTGACAGATTTGAGACCTTACTCTTCCAGGTTCAACATCATACCCTTGCAAAATGGAGATTTTTGTCTCTGTTTGTAATTTTCGTATTTTAAGAATAGTTACTGGTGAAAATTGCTTTGCTTCAGTTTTTTATATTTATTTTTGATGCATTTGTATCAGTGGGCAAACAGTCTTTGCCAAGGAGCTAATTTGCCACTGCCTGTCCCGTTGAAGGTCAGTTAAAACCATTTTATTCTTCGTTTCTTAGCTAGTAGTGGAAGTAGAACAGAAAGGCACGCTAGCAAACCTAGAATGTAAGAACAGAAGTCTCTTGGCTACTTTTTCTGCGAATTTTTCATTAGAGGATTTACGACGAGCTCTTTATTGAGCGCCGTGAATCTCGTTAGACGGCATTTTTGTTTATTTGAGTGGATTTTCTAATCTCAATGCCTTCTTTAGTTTTGTTTTATTGGGGAAAAAAAAAAGAGAAAAAGGAATTGAATGGTGCAAAATTCTGATAATCCTAATACTGTTCCACGGAGCTTTCTTTTTGTCTTGTTACTTCGCATATGGATTCCTGTCCGGACTTGCATGAAATATGCTACTGATTCTTAGATTTTGTTTTCATCTGATTGCAATACGTTGTTTCTGTGATTTTTGCCGGCAGAGCATTGAAATGTTCGCCTTCTGGGGACCCTGCAGGTATTCCAAATTAATGTGCTTTGAAAGCCTCTATGTTAGGATTAGAATCTGGTTAGTTGCTGGACCTTACTTTTACCATGAAGGACCAGTGATAATGGTAAATCCGGCCGGATTGTTGCACATGCATTTCAATGACTTTGACCCTCATTCTGGAATTCCTCTTGGGTGTTATTGGAGCTTTTTTTTTCCTTAAATTTTTATACATTGCTCTGTAATGCCTCCTTTTCAATGGCCTAATTTCATACACATCTTTATAACAGGTAGATAAAATACCAGGTGGAGCTAGGTTGGGTTTTATTACAGTTGGAGATGGGAAGACTGAAGTCCTAGTATACATTGATTGCTTGGTTTTTCCAGCAACTGCTGGCTCTGGTCCTATTTTCCGAGCTATTAGAAATGGACCCTTAAAAGAAAATGCTCCTCCGGGGGAGCCCAGAATCATGAGAGGTCTTCTGCAAGCCCTCAAGAAGTCAGTAGAAATTGCTAGAATTTGACTTATTCTGTTTCCTGGGATGTAAAATTGTGAAACTGTACAATTTATTTTCTCTTGTTTAGCTTAGTGAAAACAAAACTAAATGCTTTCATGTATAGCAGAGATCTTAGCGGAATGCATAATGTATTTAACTATTTGGATTTATTCTCTTCAAGAATAACAATTCGGTGTCCTCTTTGTTTCAATGATAACGCTATGAGGAATGATCCCTGCTCTTGTTTTTTCGAATAACAAGGCTATAAGACAGCGTATCACCCTCATAACGTAAGCAAATCTGTCTTATCATGAACTTATTTATTCTTTTATACAAACAAATAAAATAATGTCCACTCCTTGTTCATTAAGGACAAAATCAATAATCATTTTTTCTTGAATCATTGAACAATAAGTACAAAATCTATTGCTTTCATGTTGTCTCCTTTCATCATTTTTGGGTCTGGCTCAGTCCTCCCGCTTTCGGACGGCTTAGCTGCATCAAATCATAAAAAAAGAAAAGTGGTATGTTAGATTGGAGGGCGTGAACCTCCTGCGGAAAGACCAGAGCTCCGCTCCATATTTGTCTTGTTTTTAACTGACTCCGAGACGGAACTTCTCCTGATCCTTTTATTTCTTTCCTTTCCATGTTTGCATAAGATATGAAAACTGAACAGAAGAACTTCATTTTTGAATTCCTTTTCTGGAATTAAAAGAAGAAATGGAAACAAAAGCACTTCTAGAAGAGAGAACTGGAAACGGTGAAGAAGATGGTTTTGATGCTATTGTTGTAGGTTCTGGATATGGTGGCTCTGTTGCTGCTTGTCGAATGTCTATGGCAGGAATAAAAGTATGTTTACTAGAGAAAGGCCGAAGATGGAATGCTGAGGACTTCCCAACTAATACTTTGCAGATCATGTCAGCTCTGAGATTGGATAACCGTAATTTGGGCCTCAGTTTTGGCCCAAAAGATGCTCTGTTTCAGGTTTTTCTTTGTTTTTCTTCTGTTCCTCCATCTAGTTGTCATATTGGATGCATTGTAGAACAATATAACCGGCTATAGTCTCTCACCGTATATTCATGTCTTTGCATAACAAAAACATGTTTAAGTCCCTTCAAATTGATATAGAATTATTATCACTTAACTTGAAAGTATAAAAGAACAGCATTTTCCCTGTTCTTTCTCATTAAGTGAATTAATGACATGCCAAATCATAGGTATACCAACAAAATGACTCTCTAGCAGCAGTGGCTTGTGGGCTAGGTGGTGGTTCGCTAGTCAATGCTGGAGTAATGCTCCCAACCCCAGCTACTGCTAGAAAGCATTCAAAATGGCCAAAGGAATGGGAAAGGGATTGGGAAGTTTGTCAAGCTTCTGCTGCAGCAATGCTGAGAATACAAACTATCCCAGTAAAATTTCCAATTGCAGGAGTAATGGATGAAATAGCTGAAGGAGACACCGAAGAAACTCTTAACAGCTTAATAAAACTCAGTATGAATTTTGATGTTGAAGAACTGCCATCCAAATCAATGAAGCTTCAGCAGATGAATAGCTGCTTAGCATGTGGAAATTGCATTTCCGGGTGTCCTTATGATGCCAAGAGTTCTACAGATAAAAATTATCTCCTTTCGGCAATCCAGGCAAATTTTCTGCCACATACTTCTATTTTGATTCAACACAGGTTGTTGGCAAGGTTTTGAACTATGAGATCCATATATTTCTGGTGATGCCATATATTATCAGTGATGAAAATGGATTTAGTAGTATCAGTTCTTAATTGTGATGTGGCAATTTCAAAAACTTGACATGTTATTTAATGTGATTAAAAACCTGATGTTCAACATGTCTTAGCCATATATAAAATGCAGAATGTCTTGTGATGCAGGCAGGATGTACTGTAAGAACTGAGTGCCAAGCTCAGTATGTGATAGAGAACACACCTGATCTTTTCCAACAAGCCAGAATCAGTGGAAAACAAAGAAGATGGCGTGTTTACTTGAATGAAATTGACTATCTAGCCTCTGATTTTGTAATCTTGTCAGGTAGGAAAAATCACAAGTATTTGCTTATTATTTTGCTTGTGAAACTTGTAATAAGCTCTCAACATGTTTCCCGCAGCTGGAGTTTTTGGCACAACTCAGATGCTTTTCCGGTCACAATTGAGAGGACTGAGGCTTTCTGAAGCTCTTGGGTCTGGATTCAGCTGTAATGGCAATACAGTTGCTTATCTTGCTGGAAGCACTGCACCGTTGAACGGCTATGGATTAGACAGAGAACAAGTGCCAACGATACCTTTCCAAGAACGGCCAGGGCCATCCATATCATCATCTTACACTTCATCACTTGGTTTCACAATTCAGGTTGGGAACTTCTATGTTTCCCTAACTTGATTTTCTTTTTAGTTGCATGCTATGGGCTATGGTTTTAATTTATGTCGCTACCTATTGGTGCCACAGACTTATGTGACTGCAATCTGTCTCTCTAATTAACATTAATCAACATGAATTACAATGATCGTAGAGGGAAATTGATGCCAACAAGATGTCTTAATAACTTACTGTACGCTGAGCAGAAACTATGGAATATGTTCATTTGCCTTGAAGCTCACTTTTAAGCATTTTTTTTTTTTTTGGGATTTAAATGGTTCAAGGTCGTAACATGCCCATCCAAACAAAAAACAGCCTGCATGAAATAGGTTGCACCACAATGATTCATTTATCAATATGATTACTGGACTGATTCATTGCTGCCTAACCAATGCGGGTTTAAGCACAATGCTCTAAAATGATTGATTACTCAGTACATGAATGAATAACTGAGAAGATTATCGTTCTTATGTTAAGACTACCCTTTCTTACTAGTTTTCCTTTTGGTACAGAGTGCTGTGCTTCCAAGAGCTTATCCTTACCTGCTGTTTAAAGGGATTACTACTTATGGGTGGCCAACTGGAACTGGTTATTCATTCTTGTATGGGATCATTGACAAGCTGAGACATATTATAGGTCTTAAATCAACCCAAGCAATTGTCCTAAATGCAATGGGATATGATGAAGGTGATGGGAAAATTACATTTGACAAAGGCAGTGAGAAAATCTGTTTTGATCCACCCTACGATCCCATGCTCCCACGAAAAATTGAAGCCTACCAAAAGCTCACCAAGAAATTGGGGGGAACCTTATTTATGTCCAGGTACAGGAGCACAGCAGTTCATCTCTTAGGTGGAAGCAATGCATCATTAGATTCTTCAGGTGGAGTTTGTAACCACAAGGGCCAGGTTTTTGACCCCAAAACTCCTGGCTCTGTGTATGCTGGCCTCTATGTTTGTGATGCATCTTTAATCCCGTGTTCTGTTGGCATAAACCCATCTCTAACTATTGCAACAGTAGCTGAGCACGCAAGTAGGAACCTTGCGCAGGATATTCTTGAGTACAAAAACAAAAGAAGTATACATTCAAGAATTTTAACTGGCAGTCGGTATTCATCAGTAATTGCTGATAAAAATTTAGATAAAGATTCAAGTATTCTGATCAAAGAAACAATGATAGGTTATGTGGGTGGTATGCCATGTGCTGCTTATCTCAAATTGAGAATGAATTCTCAGAATCAGAAAGGGCTCAATGGATTGAATCCGCATACCGGAGAAAGTTACCCGGTTTTGAGAGGAAAGGTTGGTGGGTACTTGGTGTTCAAAGCCCTCGAGAAGGACAAAATACACATCATAGATGGAGAAGTAGATATGTGCCTCATAGATCACAGAACTCCCTACACACAACATATGCACTATCATCTTCTTCTCGTTGCTTCTTCTGGCTCAAAGTATGATAACCATTAAAATGCTTCTATAGTAATAAGGAAAAACAATTTTTAATTTTATGATGCTAATGGAATGTGATATGGTGCAGATACATTCTTGAGGGAAAGAAGATAATGAATCCTTATCTTTTTGGGTTATATGCTTGGAAAGAGACGACAACGCTGCATGTAACATTCAAAAAGCTAACCGTCAACATTGCAAGAGAAAGGTCAGTGAATTTAAGAGGGGAACTTCGAGTTTCGTTTACAGAGCTTCTGAAGAGCTTCTTGAGCCTCAAAGGGAAAAATGCAGGAAGGTTCATTTATGTCCTTCTACAGACTTTTGTAAGAACCTATTTCTTACAAATCCCACGAGGATTTCTCAAGGACTTGAACCAAAATGATTCTTTCCATAAATCTTATCCAGACTGCAATCTTCATACTATAAAAACTGGTAGTCATCAGGCCTAAACTGTTTTGTCTTTAATACTTTTCTGCATTAGTACTTCGATTTTTAATTTTGCTTTGGCTTTCGTACATTATCCAGAAGATGGATTTGCCATCAGTTGCAGGCAATGGAAATGCACTCAAAATCAATGGGGGATTAAAGGAGAGAAACAACCGAATCCCGTTCTCCTTCTCAATGGTTACTCTACTGAGAGTTATGTGCTACCGACAGAACCACATGATGTTGTTCGGACTTTACTGAGAGAAGGGCATGAAATATGGGTACTGCAAACAAGATTGCATCCCATGAATCCTGCAAACAGCTTCACTATTGATGACATTGGGAAATATGATATACCTGCTGGTAAAGAGGAATGTGAATAAATATCACTTGATTTAAGATACTTCAGATACTTTTGAAGAGTATTTGCCTGACTCCAATTTTTCTTTCGCAGCAATCAATAAGATCCTTGAATTGCATGGACTGAGAACAACGATACATGTAATTGCACACTGTGTTGGAGGCTTAGCCATTCACATAGCTCTCATGGGAGGGCATGTGAATGCATCTACCATAGCTTCTCTGACTTGCACAAATTCGTCAATGTTCTTCAAGCTCACTACATTACCCAGAGTCAAAATGTGGCTTCCTCTAGTGCCAGTACTCCACCTTTACTCTCCCTCTCTTACTTAGGAAAGTTACAAATGAAAAAAAAAATATTAGTGTTTATGTTATTCTAATTTGTTCTTGAGCACGGGAATCAATGTCACAGCTTGTATGTTATTCTAGTAATTGCTGAAAGGTTTATAAGGATAGGAAGAATGTTGTGTTCTCTTTAATTTTTTTGTGATAATGAAGGTTAGGTAGATCTCAAAACAAGTAAACATAAATTGCCCTTTAGCTCAATTCTCACACGTTAACTCAATTTGGGAATGCAGATAACAACGGTTTTACTAGGCAAGAAGAAAATCCTGCCTCTGTTAGAAGCATCAAAGTCAAGTTTTCGGCATCGACTCTTGAAAGGCATTGCCCGTTGCATACCACGATATGAGAGATGCACCTGCAAGGAATGTGAGGTATTTTCTGGGATATTTGGGAATACATTCTGGCATGAAAATGTGAGTCCTACAATGCACCAGTGGTTGAATAAACA
>CANXYI011481993.1:0-12742 GCA_948208565.1 Hura crepitans
GATTATTTATTTATTTATTTATTGTCATTGATCACTTTATTCACATATATATATATATCAACTCTTAAATCAAGATCCATAATGTATATAATTTTAACAGAATCTCATTTTTCCATAATAGATCTCCACGATATCTCCTCCTCGTATTACTCCGTTATCGGTTATCCTCATCATGCGCCGATTGCATCGCAGAATCTAATTGAGTTCCCTCATGTGATTCCAACACGAAACTCCTCCCCATCCGATTTAATGTTTACCTTATATATATATATATATATATATATATATATATATCTTATTCTAGCATGAACTAAAATCATAAGAATATCTTCATAGAATTCCTAAGATTAACATCTTTTGCACTTACGGTATATACATTAATAGCGAAATGCTCAGGCTAACGTTTTTCTTTAAATACCTTTAATTATTATCCTCCGCTGCCCGCATCAATTATTATCTCTCTCCATTTTTTTTTTATTTTTTGCAAAAAAAACTCCACTTTTCAAACAGTTATTTAGTAGTAATATGTAAAAAAAAAAAAAAATCATCGTTGATCTAAACTAATTGAAATGGAAGTGTAATTTGTTTATGAAAATTAAAACTGAACCCCTGTGGTGTCTCCTCAATTACATCACATTAACTGACTTTGATGTTATTATAATATGCTATAAGCAATAGCTTTAAAATAATCATGAACAAGCTAGCTATAAAAGTACAAATGCAATCTATGGTGTCTCTTCAAAGAGCACTAACGACACCGAGGGTGCACGTGTGATGGCATGCAATGGGGACACCTCAATTAGCTAAATAATTAAAGCAGCGGGTGGGACTCTATCATTCATTCATCTGTTTCAAGGAAAAAAAAAGAGTCAATAATACTTGCCATTTTTCACTCCCCCACAAACTTTGGAAAACAGAAATAATATAGTACTTCACACCCTCGAACAAATCTTGGATTAACTTGCACGTGTGGGGTATTCAACTCAGAATCATGTGCTTGGTTCAATAATAATAAATAAATAAATAATCGTGTGCATGGTTGGCTTTTTACTAAAGAAAAAAAAGGATGTATGGTTAGCTCTGGCTGCACGTGCAATGGAGGTATACGATGTTACTGGGCCTCACATGGATGCATATGTGACCCGAATTTTACCTCGAGTAGAATCAACTCTCGGTCCTATACTCTTATTGCCACCCACGTTTTTTTTCTAAAACCATACGAAATGATAGCTTTGGAAACAAATCTTATTACTTTTACTTTTTCTAAAATATTTTAAGTTACTAATTTTATTTGAAAACTTATTTTTTATTACTGTTATTATTATCTCTTATTCGATCCTATATATTTATTTATTTATTTTATTCAGATAAAAAAAATCTCTTTTTTTTAATAAACAAGTGAAAAATTCTTAAAGTGAATGAAAAGTAACAAATAGTAATAAGTAATAATTTTTTCTAATAAACAAAAAGAGACACCTAAAATGTCTTCTTGAATTATTTTCCAAAGACCAGTAGGAGGGCTATACTATCTAACAATTGCAGACCCAATCGATGACTTGTAGCGAGATTAGCAACCAAGTCTGCAGCACTATTTTCTTCACGATAAGAATGGATCATCTGGACCTCCCAATCTCTATACAGAAGAGTCATTATCTTTTTCATGACCGTATAGGAGTTATCTTGACTTCGATGCCTATCAATCAGCTCGACACAAGTCAAACTGTCCACTTCCACAATTAGTTTCCTAATACTAGAAAACCAAGCTAGCTGAAGACCATCTAAAATGCCCCATAATTCTGGTATCTAGATGGGACATGTGTCCCGATTCCTCGTTTAACCGCCCAGCCAACTTCCTTCCCGATCACGAATAAGACCCCCCAGAAGAAGCTATACTAGATCCTCTTCAAAAGCCCCTTCTGAGTTGAGCTTAAACCCTTAGAACTCAGGAAACTTGCAACCAATCATACACCACTTTCGCGGACTTACTACAGTATTCCAATCGTTCTTGAATGCACGAGGCTTGTTAATTTCATCAGCTCGATATAAGCAATCTTGTAGGAAATCTCTCATTTCAACAAAGTCTTCTTTGAAGACAATATTATTCCTTTTGATCCATAGCCTCCAGCAAATGACACCAAAAAGAGTATGCCAACCTTCCTTATTTAGACCCAAGTAAGAATTCGGAGAAAGGTTTTTCATGATTCAATCCTTAAAAGGCATATTGAGGAACTCACCCAGCAAACAAGAAGGAATAATTCTAGACCACGTAGTAGCTGCATTGAAGCAGAGTCGAAAAATGTGGTCAGAGTATTCCACATCTGCATTGCAAACTCTGCAGGAGCGATCCATAGTGAGATGTCTTCTAAAACGCTTCGCATTCGTTAGAAGTCTATCTTTCAGACCCAACCAAATTGTCATTTTAATGCGTTGAGGGCCCACAAAATTCCACGGAGCCAGCCAACATTTGTTAGCAGGCTCACACTGTTTATCCATTAAGCTTTTGTAAGCTGAGCTAATAGAGAAATGTCCCGATTTACTCCATCTCCAAATAAAATAATCATCATTATCATCTAAAGATGGAGGGATTGCACCTGCCATATGAATCAGACCAGAATGGATAACATAATCGCTAATTAGCGTCCAATCCCATTGCCCATTCGAATTAACAAAGTCTGCCACATTTTTTTTTGCAGATCTACCACTGAAGAAAAATCCTTCTTGTGTAAAATTAAAGAGATCAAGATTAGGAATCCAATTATCAAATAAAAAATTAGTTCCCAAGCCATTTCCAATTTGATGACTTAAGCCTGAACACATATTGTGCCAAACATTGCAAATACCTTTCCAGATATGAGAGCTATTGCGAATCATCGGAAGATCTAAGTTCTGCTCATTCCACTCGTATTTGTATCTTAGGATTTGAACTCACAAAAGATAGGGCTTAGTTAAAAGATTATAGGCCGGCTTCATCAAAAAAGCCCCATCTTGTTTTTCCATATTCCTCATGCTTAGATCGCCACTTTTAATAGGTTGGCACACATTGTCCAACTTGATGAGATTGATCCCTTCCCTTCCTTCCTTATTGCCCCAGATAAAGTTTCTAATGATCTCTTCCATCTCACGACAAACATTTTGAGGCAGAAGCATTGTCTGCATGGCATAGCATTCAAAATCGATTTTGCCAAGGTGATTCGCCCAGCCAAAGAAAGAGATTTGGCTTTCCAACCAGTGAGTTTAGCCTGCATTTTATCAATAATGTACTGAAATGCGGACTTTTTCACTCTTCGATGAAGAATTGGAACACCAGGATATTTGCCCAGGTTATCATCATGCTTGAAACCCAAACCACTACTGATGGAGGTAGCCACATGAGCTGGAACATTGGGAGAAAAGAAGATTTGTGTTTTCGAAGCATTGACTTTGTGGCCCGAACTGAGGCAAAACTTATCTAACACTTGCTTCATAATCTCCATTTGATGGAGGCTTCCATCCACAAAACTAAATCATCTGCAAAGAATAAGTGGCTTATCTTTGGGCCATTGTTCCCAAAAGAGAGATTTCCAATCACCCAATCTAACAGACTCCAAAATACCATGAGCCAATCTATCCATACAGATGAAAAAGATGTAAGGCGGGAGTGGGTCTCTTTATCTGACTCAGGGAGAAGGAGTAAAGCTCTCTGTAAGAGTACCATTCCAAGAAATATGCATGCTAGAGGACTTTAAACAATTCATTACAACTGCAACCAATTCCATATGTAGGCCAATGTCCTTTAGAGAATCTTTAATGAAATCCCAGTTAAGTCTATCACAAGCCTTTTCTAAATCTAACTTGACTGCCATCCAACCTTCCTTGCCCTTCTTTTTTCTCATAGAATGAATAATTTCTTGAGCCGTGATATTATTATCATTGATATTCCGGCCCTTGATGAAATTAGCTTGCTTATCATGAATAAGCTTGGGCAGTAAAAGCTTTATACTGTTAGCAATGACCTTAGTGGTTAATACAAAACTGTGCACTGGCTGATGGGTCTAAAATGAGAGAAGGACTCCGGAGTCTCCACTTTAGGAATGAGAGTAATCGTAGTTCTATTAAGCATGGACCCCTATTGATCACCTTCCATGATACTGAGGTTAAACTGACAAACCAAAGGGCCAACTATGTTCCAATGTTTCTGAAGGAAACCAGCATGAAGACTGTCAATACCCGAAGCTTTCCAGGGTTGCATCTCAAAAGGGGCTTCCGTAATCTCTTCCATCGAGACTTTAGTGTTCTGGGAATGAAGAGCTTTATCATCCAATTTCGGAAAAACAACCTGACAAATGGTAAGGAGACCAAGAATTGCACTCACTAGAATAGAGATTTTTGTAAAACCAAATAGCTTCAGCTTTAAGTTGCTCATTGTCATCACACAAGCTCCTATCTTCAATCTTTAAACAAGAAACATGATTAAATCTTCTCCTCTTAATGGTACTAGAATGGAAAAAAGCCGTATTGCGGTCTCCGTCATTAATCCAATTAGCTTTGGACTTCTGGTACCATAAAATCTCATCTTGGGTCAAAACTTCGTCTAACTCATTCTTGAGGGAATTTTCAAGTTTATTCAAATTTTCAGAATAAAAGGAATCCATGCAGGGTTTAATACCTTCAATCCTTTTCAAGAGCTTTTTCTTCCTCTTATTGATATGCCCAAAGACTTCGGCGTTCCAAACTCTCACTTCTTTCACAAACTTATCGATATTCTCTTGGACATGCCCATTACTTGCCAAATTATGCTTAACAAAGTCATGAAAGCTGGGATGTCTCAACTAGGCTGCTTGGAACGGGAACAGATGATTCGCATTATCTTCTTTAGGAGCTATCGGCTTCATCATGACAGGCCTATGATCAGAAGCAACGCGAGGAAGGTGGGATACTTTTGTTTGAGGGAACATTGTAATCCAATGATTATTGCAAAGGCATCTGCCCAACCGCTGGAAAAGATTCCCCCTATTCCATTTGTAGGGCTATCCTACGAAGCCTAAGTCACTCAGCCCTAGATCAAAGATACAATCTCTAAAATAATTACTAACGCCTATCCTACTCCTTAAGCCACCTTGTCTCTTATTTGCAGAAGCCAGCGAATTAAAGACACCCCCAAGAATCCATGGACCATTTATAGAATGATTAATAACCTGTAATTGATCCCAAAGACTTGCTCTTTCGGAAGCGCTAGGACTACCATAAATGAAAGTGGCGTAAAACTCCAATCTACTATTGCTCTTGCTGGCGGAGTTATGAATAAATTGATGTCTTGTTGATGCAATGTCGAACAATAAATAATAGAAGAAATTTCTTTTTTAGATCTTAATGCATGAAAAGAAGTCGCGTGGAATAAGTCAATTTTATTCTGCCACTTAAAAAAATTAGTTACTATATATATATATATATATAGAATGTCATGCTAATTTTGAAATTAATTTTATAATCACTTTTATTTTAGGTGCATGAACACGATTGACTTAATACGCGACTCTCCATATGTACCTAAATTTACAGTGATAAATACATCCTTGGGATTTTATGTAATAAATAGATGTCCTTACACTAACGCAAAGAGTTGGAAAAAACATAAAGTAAAACAGTAAGATGGTTGTGAGCTTAAGGCTTATATGAAGTAAAGAGCAGGGGGAGGCAAGGAGGACAATGATCGCAGCTAGCAGTGTATATATATATATATATATATATATTTTTGTTTTAGAAAGAATAGTTAATGTGCACGGGCATTCAAGTAAACTAAGGTTATCAAAGTAGGCAATAGAAATATAACTTAGAAAACGTGCCCTGGCATGGATTACGATATTGGTAGACTTCTCCATGAGACGCCTGCTACCTTTTCTCCGACTGTATAAGATTGACTATTTCCCAAAAGCAGGTAGATGGGAAAATTACGAAAGAATAGGATCTGTCAGAATAGAAAATATTTCTCAAAAGCAGAACAAATCAAGAATCTGAAGAGAACGAACCAGGGAGCGGAAGAAAAGGCTCGCTTCATTGAATTTTATTAGAAGGGGACTCCACAAATCGACCTAAAGAGAAAATGGATTTTAGATGTTTTATTCTTGATTTTCAAGTTGCAAAATTTAGTTGATTATTATTATAGTTTTGGAATATAATTGGAATTATATTTGTAAATAATTTTTAAATTATAACATTATAATGGTAACCGCAACAACAATAATATATGGATATAGTTGAACAAACAATTAAAATTAAATTAATCATTTAACTTGGCTTAGAGGTGCAGAACGTGACGTACTCTCGGGGAATCGCCTGTTGTGGAAGATTGACTTCGACGAGGAGCGTAATATGGAGGTCCACGTCCTCATCGATGGCTTGGGCTTCGAATCAGATCATTCTTCTTATTTGCCTCGAGAAACATGGCCTGCCCCAACATATATTATTATAGCTATCTCGCACCTTAATTCAATTTCCTTGCAACTTTGTTTCGTACATGCATTAATGAGAATCCACTATGTATTTCTCAATTGAAATTGCATGTCACATTAAGAACAGACCAAGGTAGCCTTTGATAATGGAGGAAAACTAACTCAGACGCTCTTCAAAAGGTCTGCATGTAGAGTTCGATTTGCACAGTCCATTTTGTAATGAGACCCCATACACAGATACAGAATGGGCAAAGATTTGGTTGCACCGCCAAAGGCCATGGCGGTGAAAATGGGCGTGGATTTGGAGGCCTTGTGTTGAAGTGTCGAGGCCATGAAGGTGTAATATCTTAAGATCAGACTCTCTGCCAATTTCTTCCCATCCAACAGGAACGAATTGGCCCACGCTTATCAAGTTGGTTTCGTATGCTCGCTAAACGTAATGGAGTTCAAACCTTCAGAAGTACCTCTTGTGAATGAAAGGAGATGCTCTGAATCACATTGCACCTCAACTCATCCAGTTGTCTGCAGATGCCATTCCAGGCTTTACCTTTTTATACTTGTAGGTACATATATGAGCATCTGTGATCAATTTAAGCCTCTTCATTCATCATATGAGTAGCAAATTACCTTTGAACAGTGCTTGTAAAACTGTCAAATATTTACAGCGACTTTAACTTTCTGCGCCGGAATTTATTTCTTTTAAAGGGTCGTTGAACTACGAAACAGTAGAGCTATGCGCATCTTACAACCTCTTCAGATGAGCACAGCTGCTGTAGAGCACAATGATAATATTGTCATTGGAACTATCTTCACTGAGTCACTCGAAAGAGATCTGAGTTCTGTAACCTTGTTAGTCAAGCGGAAAAATCCAAAGCCTAAGAACCACCAAGGTAAAATACTGCATTACACGACTAGAATGATTAGCCATTCCTGTGCGGCACACAAGCATTGCAGTTCATTAAAAAAAAAAAAAAATACAGTACTAACGAGATCATTAAAATACATGGGTTTTAACTGCACTACGTGCTAACAGGAATCATTGTACATCATCATCACAGAAAGTAGGTTCATCCAACAACATGCCTCCTGTCAACACTAGTGAAGCTGAAGTATTTGTGCAAAACCAAGTTTCTGGGGATTTTTTTTTTTTGGCAGTGAATTGCCAGTTGCCGTGAAAGATCTAAGCTTCATCATCTCTGCAATCTGAGAGAAACACGCTTATGTCATACATATGCATGTGGAATGAGTTCGTCAATTCTTAAAAACATATCTAAACTCTGGGGTGGAGTCAACATGTCTGATATTTTCCCAAACAGGTGGACTCGTACGATTTCAGTCTCAAGAACTGAAAGCAAGAAGTTATTGGAAAAAGCTTAAACTTTATTACGCCTCAAAACCAGAGAATTTAGCATCAAATTTCCGCAGCTAGACCAATATTGGCAAATTCAGACAGAAGATGGCCATGTTCCTAACTCCTGGATTAAGGTTTTAAAGTTAAATATCTGGTACTTCGAGTCAATACCAGCTTCTTGAGTGGATGACGTGAGATGAATCCCACCAGAACAATGTTGAAAAAACAGGGAAAAATCAGACAAACAAGCAACATTGCCTGAGACCACAGTGAGCAAGTGAAACGAGACTTACAATGACTGTTGAGCTCGAGGTCCAGCTTGTTGAACCAACTGAGAGTAAATGTATTCATCTACCCTTTGCTTTGCCAATGCTACCTGTCATATATTCAATAATTACAAACTAATTAAACATAGAAACGCTACTTTTTGGCATACTTTGAACCAAAACTGGTTCTGGTCCAAAAATTTACCCTAAGAATAGATATTTTACAAAGCCACTTGTTTTGTCTAATAATGAAAATTGAAATAGTTAAGAACTGCTTGTTGCCAAAGAAAAAATGGTTATGCACCTGTTGAGCAGTGCCACCAAATTGTATATGCCTGTGTTTCTGCTCACCTTTTCCACCGTAAACCTGCAAATAAGGCATCCACATTAAAGAAATTCATTTCCAGGGGATAAAATGGGTTAAAAGGACAAGCTATAAAATAATGCAAAATTAGCTATGACAGATGAACTGATAAAAGTTCAAAAGTAGCAGTTTTCTCAAGCAACCAAGGATACATTGAAAAGGCTCAGTCATTGTTTTATGAGTGCTTCACATGTACAAATTTGTGCAAAACTACTAATTAATGATTGATGATGCATCTACCTTGATCATTGCTCCAGATTCATTCCTGATCCTTGATATATTGGAGCCGCATCTGCCAATTAAGCCACCAACCAATGTCTCCGAAACCATCATCTCCAGGGTTACATAATCAGCTGCAAGATTGGTTGTCCTAAAGATGATGTGGTTATAACACAAATATTAAAACTTGATACAGCCACAAAATGTAGCAGTCAGAAGACAGAAGCGTTCTAAATTACAAAACATTGAATAACCTGAAGTTGGGTCCACATATGGTTGTGTTGGTCGAATGGTGCCGTAATTGTACGTTGGACTGATAGAAATCACCTGTTTTGGCGGGTTTTCCCTGAACCAAATGATATTGACATAAACAATCCCAAAAATATATTTATCAAAAAACAAAACATGGTAACATCAATAGACAAGGGTGCCAATCCTACCTGAGTTGACAACCGATTTCCTCTAAAGCCTTTAGCACCACAGGGACATCTCCTGATATCTGTATTTTTAACAGAATTGGGTCATATTCTTTGTAATGACACTCTAAAAGCTGCTTTGCACCTACTAGACATTTTATTCCTACTTAACCAGCAGCAAGGCCATCATGCCTTAAATGAAGATAACAATCGCACCTGCACCACTCGATCAGATTCATGAGCAGAAGCACACAGGGGCAACTGATTCGGAGCTAACACAGTGATGGTGGCACCAGATGAAGTCCTCAATTTCTCGATGTTTTGACCAGACATCCCTATCAAAGAACCAGCTTGCGATCCCGCTATTAATAGCCGAATAGTGTTAGCAGCCACATGACCAGCACCAACAATTTTCGATGCTTCAGCCGGATTATCATCCTCCTGTATAGTTTAAAGAAAGAACCACAGAGAAAGATACCGCATATCAGTTGGTATGTGTACCAATACATAAGCCAACATAGTGTAATTATTGCAGTCTTACTTTCAAAATCAAAGATGCTATTTCTTTCAGAGCATTCTCGGCATCAGAAACAGAATTATCACTCTCTTTGGAACTTATGATGATTACCCGTTCTTCATGTCGCTGCATAAATAATAAGAAAAATTCCAACTTTTAATCTTCAATAGAAGAAAAGCCACTTGGAAACCCTAATTAAACGAATTCAAAATTTTACACACCACAATGGCATCGGCAATTTTGATAGTGGCTTTAGTCTCTTCTCGAATCTTCTGGATACGACAACCCTCCTTGCCGATGACCTTCCCGATCTGCCTCGATGGCACTACGATCCTAAAGATAATATCTTGTGCTTTAGCCCGTTTCGGGGTCGATCCTTCAAATTCACCAGCTGCGGTGGTCGCTGCACCATCAAACTCATCGCGGCGGCGCTTGGAGGGAGCGTAGAAGTCCGGTCGGGGCAAGGTGACCGGCGGGAGAGGGTTCATCGGAATTTCCGTCGGCTGGGCCATCACTGTCGATGTGGTCTGGGGATGGTATTGCGGGTAAGGGTAAGGAAAATACATGAGGCCCAAGCGAAATCGAAAATGATGGGGTGAGATAATAGATCCATTCCCTAAGGAAATCAAAAGGACGAGGGTTTATGATTTTGTGATACTAACGAATTTACAATTATGCCCTTGATATGGACCCCACACACTGTCTACTCTGTGTATTACATTTCCATGGAAGCATTTAGGCCGAAGACCAAAGGCTTGTCTCAAAAACCCTAAAAGCTACCATGCCCATCTCGAAATCCCTTTGTAGCCTGCTATGCCGCCATTTCAGCTCTGTGCCAAGGCTACCACAATTGTCAAAAATTCCCTCAAAGCACAGGCCCCAAGCAATTCGTGACGCCCAGAAAGCTCTAACAGAGTACTTTTACCTCACGAGATCACTGCCCTTCACCTACGCGGAGCACATAAGCAAGAACTCATTTGTCTCGCTTTCCAATCTCATTGCAAATGTTGAATTTTCCACCTCCGATTTCTCAAAGTCTCTACGAAAGTTCCTCAGGTACCATCCCATCAACGAATTCGAGTTCTTCTATGAAAGTATTGGGATTGATTACAGTGAGGTTCGCGGGTTTTTGCCTACAAACAAGTTTTTCTTTTCTGAGGATGTTAGAGCTTTTAATGCTGCTTGTGCTCTTGCTGGTTTCGGGTTTCCATGGAATAAGTTAGGCAAGTTGTACAGGGAGGATAAGTCTATTTTTACTAGAGACTCGGAGGAGTTAAACTCTAGGCTTGTTGGGTTTAAGGAATATGGGTTTGGTACTACTTCGGTGATAGGTATTTGTCTGGCTTTTCCTTCCGTGTTGAGTGGTGATTTGTGTGGAGAAGTTAATTCTTTATTTATTGATTTGAAAAGGGTTCTTTTAGATTTTGACACGGAGAGTTCTATTGAGGAAAATGTGGATGCTTGGCATGATATTTGTACGAAAATTCGGCTATTTTATGATTTGGGTATTGAAAAGGGGAAGCTAAGGGATTTAATTGGTAAGAGCAACCGGGCTTTTGTGGAATGTCCTGAAGAGGTTTTGGTCCAAAAGATTGACTACTTCTGTAGATTTGGTGTTAGAAAGGTAGAAGTTGGCTTATTGCTGCTTCAAAAACCGGAAATTTTGAATTTTGATTTGGGGACGCCTTTGATTTCGGTCAAGGGATTACTGAAACATTTTGGGCTTAATGCTGAAGAATTGGAAGATATGGTTCAAAAGTATCTTCACATAATGGGCAGAAATAAATTGGCTAATTTACCTCATGTGATGAGAGCAATGGAAATGCATGCTTGGTTTTTCAGTAAAATCAAGGATGGCAATCATCAATTGTTAGCTAGTTATGCTATGAGAGACTCTAATGAAGATTTGGATAAAGAATTTAGTGTCGGGCTGGAGAGGATTCGAGTTTCAAGAACCTCCATTCATACGATGTCCAAGTTGGATTTTGTACATGGAATTGGTTTTGGAGAAAATGCTATAACGATTAAGATCCTAGCTCATTTGCATGGCACGAGTAGTGAATTACAGGAACGATTTGAATGCCTTCTTAATTCAGGGATAGAATTCTCGAAGCTCTGTCTTATGATAAGAATGGTGCCAAAGATCCTGAACCAAAAACCAGAAATACTAGAACAGAAGGTGAACTTCCTATGCCAGGAAATGAAATCCTCATTGAATGATCTGGATATCTTTCCTGCGTTTCTTTGTTTTAACCTGGAGAACCGAATTAAACCCAGATATAGATTCCATGTGTGGCTTATGGAGAAGGGTTTAAGTACGCACAAGTACTCCATCTCAAGTATTGTTGCAACCAGTGAAAAGAGTTTTATAGCTCGCATTTATGGAATTCACCCAGCTGCTCTGAAACATTGGTTTGAATGTTTTAATTGCAAAGCACCAACTAATGAATGAATGATGCAGTTATTTACTTGCCAGTGCAACTTGGTCTGGATTATGAGCTGAAAATTTGTTGGTTTGTGACAACAGTACAACAATGACAACTGAGCCTTAATTCCATACGAGATGAGGTCGGCTATATGGTTAGTATACAGAGATTTGTATATCATTGGTGTAAATATATTTTTCAATTCCTGGCCAGCAGATGTCTCCCTGTCGTGTCGATCCTGGTATATAGCCTATGCTGGTAGAAGGTTCGGTTGTATGTAAATTATGCTAAATTGATGCTTATCGTTTCTGCAGTTAAAAAATGGCAAAGCTATTCCGTAAGACCTCAGCAAGTAAGTCTTGTTTATTTCCTCAAAAAGCAAATATGTTCCCAGGAGTGACATTTTTACTGATATATGATCTTTGGTCTGCATTTTGTTTTGGGTGGTTGTTCTTTGCAATTGGTTACCTGCTTCACATTTATAGAAGTTTGGAATATATTTATTGCCATCAACAAGAGATGTGTGTATTAAAATGATTTTGTATTTTATTCTTTGAACTAACCATATCGTGTATTCTAAGAATGAAGGGTTTATGGCTTTCTCTGTGACCTCCAGTTGTTCACGGCTGGAAAGTTAGAGAAGCAATTACTGGAGTGATAGTGAACTTCAAAGAGCAATCTTTTAATTTTTGAAATCTAGAAACTGACAGTTGATGTCTTATTTATAGCAACAATTGAAGATTTGCAGGGTATGT